>MQRK01227489.1:7289-17433 GCA_001938485.1 Girardia tigrina
TATTAAAAATATTTAAATCTTTTTATTATTATTTTTTAATTTTTTTATTTTAATTATTTTTTCAAAATATTTACATTTATTATGAAAAATATTTTCAATAATTTAAAATAAAAAAAATATCTAAATTAAAATAATAAAATATTAATTAAATAATTAAAAATAACTAAAATAATATAAAAGGAAATAAAATAATATAAAATTCGATAAAATAAATAAAAATGTAAATAAAGCGCCCGCACCGAAAGAGAGTGTCCTCGTCCACGGTATTCAGGTCCTCGTCCCCCTGGATCGCGTCCACTCGCTCATTCCTCCTGATCGCCTCCTGCAGCTCGAGTCCGCTCAGCCTGTCCCTCGCGATGCTCAGGAACCGCATGATCTGAGCGTCATCGCTCGCCAGTAAGCACGCCTCGTGTCTCTCGTCCGCCTTCAATTCACTCAGATAATCGCGCAAAACACTCTTCTCATTCAATCCGGATAATTTCACGAAATGCGCCTTCGTTTTACCTCCTATCCGATAAATTATCACCAAATTCGCCTTTTCGTCTTTGAATTTTATGCCGATTTTGTCGATTTCCATCGCGTTATTCATCAGAAATCCGTTTCATTGAAGCAATTTTGAAAAATGTGCAATCGGTTTTCATAGCATACAGAAATTGGTTAGTTTAAACAAAGAAAATATTTTTTAATTAAAGAAATATTCTTATGACCGGAAAATTGAATTTATTATGGTAAAAAATTATGGACTGAACTTCAGGAATTATTTATTTGAGTTATTATTTTCTAACTTAAAAAAATTAAATTAATTATTATTAAAATAAAATGAATTTATAATACCATCGAAATACCACATTTAATAGCTTTTATAATAAATATAATTAACAATAAAAACAGAAGCAGAAGTCTTCTTGTGTTCCTCGCCAAAGTGTCTGTAACTTTGTCAGTCTCTAAGGAAGCCATTAATTTTGGTGAATTTTGATTGTAACTAAGTCATTCAATCTCTGCTCTGATGTTGTTTTCGTAAGTAAGTCTTGATTAGGCGTAATATAGGCTGTGGCTGTTGTTACTGGTAAAGTTGCTGTAGTGACCGAAAAAATTAAATATTAATATTTCTATAAATCAAAATCAAATACTTAGCATTAATACGGGGAAACGGTTACAGAAAAACTGATTTGCGATAAAAATAATTTATTTAACAGAATCATATGTTGTTTTGAAAAATTTTAAAATTCAAATAAATTCTTTTTCTAGCGTTTATTCTCGATTATTTTTTTAATGAAATTGAACTCTAGAATTATCCATTAAGTTTTTCGCACACAAAGTTGCAAAGAACTTTAAAATATTGTGAGTTGTAGAATATAAATGCAAGTTGTAAATTTTCAAGAAATGGATAAAATCCATTGAGAAATATTTTGATTAATACAATGATGCCTACATCATCACTCAATCAAAAAAATTTCTTTATAAGAACTAATATCAGTTGACTATTGTTCATTACTGGCTTTTAAAGATAGAAGGATTTCGTTATCTGCAACATGTTTTATGTTTTGAGGAATAAAAATTTCTATGCTCTGCAAATTTATATTCAGAGGTAATTAAGATCATAATTAAAATTTTTTGGTGGGGGATTTTTTAAAATTTTCAAAATATTAATTATTTTGGATAGTTCACATTTTAAATTTAAACATTTTAACTTATTTTATTACTATTCAGTTAAAAAACTTAAAGGTAATAAAGATTGAAATTTAAATTTTTTTCTGGGGGATTTATCCTCTAATCTTTCCCTGCATAGGCGCCTGACTATATTTCCATTACAGACCTGCGATGTGAGCGTGATATCTATAACAGTACATCAAGGAGTTATGAAATAACTACCTAAAATTATGTCCAAATTAAAAATCACGCATCTACTTCTTACCTTTAAATTTATAAAAATTATGTCATCTGTATATTCTTTGGTGATTTATTTATATTTTCCGATTTTCACAGACTTTAATTTTAAATTTAATTTTTGACTCCTGGTGATTCATTTTATCTTAATACTTTGGCCTCCAGACATAACCTTTTAAATTATTTTAAATTAATTTTATATGTAAACAGTTAAATTAAATATATCATTTTTTTATAATATTATTTCATTTAAAAATATAAATAATGATAATTTTTTATTTAAAATTATAAAATAAATAAAAAATAATAGCTGTGCAAAATATTGACACTTGTTTAAACGAATTAAATGATAAATAATAATGAACTCCACATTTGAATGAACAAATGTAAATATTGAAAACAAATGTTTTGAATTCGTCACTTGTTTTAATATGAGTCTACTCAATCATTCTCTGGCATTGACTCCCAGGTCCGTCTTCACGGGTCGTCTTGTTTCAGCACGAAGACACAAACTCACCGCGTCGACACTTTGCGTAATGCACGTGATTATCAATTCCGATGCGAGACCCCCAGCGGTGAGGAGTACATTAATCAGGGTCTCAGAATGCTGCTACTCAGGATACCATTGACTGGAATCGACCAATAAGAGTCGGTCGCAGGTCAGCAACCCGACAAACGAGAGACCACAAGACTACGACGATTTGAGGGCACCAATCAGTCTGTAGTTGACGAACCCATCCGTATTTATGTGGCTAGGGAAACGATCGAAGACTGGAGCTCCGCCCTTCACATCATCAATCAATGTTTAATACTTCTCATTCCAAAATCTGAACTAATTTGAACATTTATATTTTATTTAAAATATTTACTTCAAATCCCATTAGGTAAATTAAAAATACTATTAATAAATTTAAAGGGTACGCAAAAACTGGCCGTAGAAAACTCTCCACAGGACATTTCAGCGCAAAAATTAATTTTATGACATAATAATTGTTTTTGTTAAACTATACAAATTGGTGATTATTATTTTGAAATTAATATTATTACTTGTCACATTCTTCCATAGTAGGGGGAAAATGCGAGTTCTTCATAACCTTCCCCGGGTGTTACCGTAACCATGGAAACGGTCGCAATTGACACAGCAACGGTCGCGGTTATCATGGCAACAGTCACGATTTTCACAACAACGGTCGCGATCACCTTGGAAACTTTTTGGATTGGTTCCCGGTACCCTAGCAATGGTCGCGATCAATCTAGAAATGCTTTTGATTGGTTCCTGGGACCCTATCAATGGTTCTTTTATTATAGTAAAACAAACAATTGTTATTTAATTTATTTTAATGAATCACTTTTAATAAATAGACACAAGGTGAGAATTTGAATTGAAATGAATACGTTCATTTTTAACAAAATGCTGCGTAATATTAATTACAAAAGATTTACTGAAAATGCCTGAAATACCTCCGTTTTGGTACTAAACCCTGCCAATGTGTTTTACAATTTCCGGAGTACACCATCATATTCTTCCGCAATGGAAAATGTCGAATAATGGGATTCAAGAAACCTATTGATCCATCCAGTTTACCATACAATATCACAAATCTTACTATACAATCAATTACAGTGACATGTGATTTTGGTGAGCCTATTAATAGCAATGCTTTCAAAAAGACTACTCCGAATCATTATGAGCCTGAAATTTTTCCTTCGTGGAGATTAACTTGTTTCAATCCAATATGTGTAAATGTTTTTCGTTCCGGTAAAATTGTAATAACAGGTTTGAAGGATTTAAACTATCATGATTTTGTAACACGTGATTTCGACTACATTTTGTTTGCAACTATTTAAGTTGTGCTTCAAATATATTGTTATATCTTCATTCAAAACCTTGTATATATATTATTGTTGGTGGTTTACAAATCTGTTGGCTGGGTATGAATAATTAAGTTGTTACTTTGAATAATCTTGCTCAGAAAATTATATTGATTTGAATTGAATCGAATTAACTTGAAGGCTGCGTTGCTTGTTCGTAGCTCGAACCCAGCTCAATAATTGATCAGGTTAAATCTATTGCAATTGAAATTAACAACGAATATTGTAGGAATTTATATTTGTTAATCACAGGTACACTTTCACCAAAATATAATGTACAACAATCTTTGAAGCAATAACTGAGATTTTTAAATATGATTGAGGCTGAATAATTAATACTGTAGTATTTCAATTTTTTTCTTTTTGTTTTAATATTATTATTCTCTGGCTTTAAAAATTTTTAAAGACTATTTATACCTGAAATTTATATATATATAATTATATTAATAATAAAAATTATTATTATTTTCTTTTTTTGTCTAAAACAGCTTTAGGCTCCTTAATCATTTATTTTGACCCACCGGTCTGACAGTCATCTAATTTGGAATTTTAATTAAAAAATATTTTTGTGAATAAAATATATCGGACGTGAATGATACGCAAATTGTATTATGTCAATTGGTGATTACGATCGTCCAAGTGGAATTTTCATTTGTATATTTCATTTTTTTAACTAAAGTAAGTTTTATTTTGTTTAGTTTTTTACTTTATAATAATAATAAAATAATAGTTATTTTAATAATTTTAATAGTAGTACTTTTAATAATAATAATTCTAATAATGATGGTAATAATGATAATAATAATAATAAAGATAATAATATTAATAATAATAATTTAATAATAACAATAATTATAAAAATATAATAATTATAGTAATACTACGTATATAATAATAGTAATTCTAAAAATAACAATAATAATAGTAATAATACTAATTTTTATATTTATATTTGGATAATAATTCAAATAATAATAATAATAATAATACCTTTGACGAGCTTCTCCGACCAAATCAGGAGTACCCACATAATGAACGGGTCCCTGAAGAAGAAGGAAAAACTCGCCGAAAAGGAAATATAATAATAATTCCAATAATAATAGTAATAATAGTAATAATAATAATAATAATAATAATAATAAAAATAATTATGATAATGATAAAATTAATATTATAATTATCAATATATTATATTATAATTATCAATAATGATTATAATAGCAATATATGGTGGGTGGTCCACTAATAATAATAATTAAATTAAAATTAATGATCATTATGATAATAATAATATTTTTAATAGTTATAGATGTGCTAATTATTATAATATTAATGATATTAATAGTTATATTAATAATAATTATGGTTAGGATGATTTTTATATTAATAATAATTTATAATAGTCATATCAAGTCATTTCAAATTTGCTAGACGATCGTCCACCATCCCTGAATATAATGCTCAAGCCATGGGCTACCGAGAAGCAACTCAGTCAAGTCATCTTTACTTTTATTTATGAATATTTTATTTTTTTATATTTTAAACATTGTTTATATTTTATTTTAATATTTTAAAAATTAATTATTAGTTTAGGGAACCCCAACATTATATACCTATTCTTTACATCTGTACATGTTATGTAAATAATTTTTTTGTTGAAAATACTCGCCTTATACATGTCTTTTTTCAAAACCTTCTTAACAACAACTTTTATTATATATAATATTGATATATACTATAAAATGTTAACTGTGCAATTCGTTGAAATGATTGCAACGATACTACCTTTCACCCTGGATACGGTCACGTTTTGAATGGTTGATACGATAATGGTTGATAACATAGTATAATATAATAATATAATATATATTTATAATATAATATTAGCACACATAATGTGCATATATTCGAAATATTGATTTTTCAGCACTTTTCGAAAATTTTGATATTTAATCTGGCTATTTACCTATGGGTTTCTATCCATGTGTTCCGATAGATTTCCGATATTTTGCTTCCTTCGACTTATATACCCTATGAGCATTTGACACTCTTTACACTATAAAACACAACATCTCAATAATCGATATGTGTGTTTTTCTTCAGAAATCTAAGATCATATTCCGACTATTGATCTATTGGTTTCTATACATGTGTTCAAACTGATATTTGATATTTTGCTTCCTTCGACCTCTATACCCTATGAGAGTTCGACCCCACTTTACACTATAAAATACAACATGTCAATACAGGTATCGATTTTTTCAAAAATCTAAGATCTATGGTTTCCAATAAATTGGTTCAAACAGATTTTAGAAATTTTACTTTCTTCGACCTATATACTCTATGAGAGTTCTCCACCAGATGTGGGCATTCTACACCACTTTCAACTATATTATATAAAAAACATAAATATTAGGTTGTGGAAAAAGTAATGAATTATTTTAATCCATTATTTTAATTCATTATTTATCGATCAAACAATTTCAAATTTATGCTCTTTGTCAAGGTAACATTTCACAGTAATTTCACAAAAATTTTTTTGCTTTTTTTATTCAGTTCTGAGTTACAGGGTGTTAAAAATGGAAGTCAACAAAGACAAAATTCGGTACATTTTACAGTTTTTATTCAATAAAGGCTAAAATGCAAGCCAGGCGGCTGTTATTGTGAATGGTGTTTATGGTGCCAATACTGTAACAGCGAATTACATGCAATTTTGGTTTCGTCGATTCCATGGAGGCATTTTTTATGTTAAACATGCACCTCGCACAGGCAGGCCTATCGTTGAAAATGTCGATAAAATCTCGGCAATGATCAAAGTTGACCGGCATGTTAGTAGTCGTAGCATCGCACAGGAGCTGAAGATCGACCAAAAAACGGTTTAAAATCATTTGGGCAAAGCCGGATTCAAAAGGAAACTTGATGTTTGGGTTCCACACCAATTAACACCAAAAAACATGATAGATCGAATTTCCATCTGCGAAGCTTTGGCCAAACGAAATGAAATCGACCCATTTCTTAAACGGATGGTTACTGGGGATGAGAAATGGGTCACATGCGAAAATATTGTACGAAAACGATCGTGGTCAAAGCACGGTGAAGCACCTCAAACGGT
The DNA here is from genome assembly GCA_001938485.1 of Girardia tigrina. Lineage (NCBI taxonomy): Eukaryota > Metazoa > Platyhelminthes > Tricladida > Dugesiidae > Girardia > Girardia tigrina. The sequence continues at coordinate 14,161 of MQRK01227489.1, forward strand.
CGCCAAACCAGGACTAACGGCCAGGAAGGTTCCACTGTGTATTTGGTGGGACTGGAAAGGAATCCTTTATTATGAGTTGCTTCTGTATGGCCAACACTAAATTCAGATCTGTACTGTCAACAACTGGACCGTTTGAAGATAGCAATTGATGAGAAACGACCAGAATTGGCCAACAGAAGAGGTTTTGTGTTCCATTACGACAACGCCAGACCACATACATCTGTAGTGACTCGCCAGAAACTCAGGGAGCTTTGCTGTGAAGTTTTAATGCATCCACCATATAGTCCGGACCTGGCAACAAGCGATTACCACCATTTTCTCGCATTGCAAAATTTCCTGAGTGATAAGAAATTGGGATCAATAGAAGATTGAGAAAATCGATTAATACAGTTTTTCGCCATTAAGGACCAAGACTTCTACGAGAGAGGCATTATGAAGTTACCTTCAAAATGGCAACTAATTATACAACAAAACTAATTATACAAAAAGGACAATCCGAAACATGTTAAATAAAGTTTTAAATATCACGCCAAAATAATGGATTTCTTTTTCACCAACCTATTATATTACACTTAACACAATTGTGAACTAATTAATTTTGCACACTTGCACTAAGCTGCACATGTAAAGTTTAGTACATGTGCATCATTGATTAGCATATGTGCACTTTTTTTATGATTTTGATGGCTGATATGGTAAATTTGATGGTTTTTAATTTCCACACTTGCACATGTGCAAGTATTGATTAGCACATTTTCATGTAATTTTGGTGGTTTTTACATGTTTTCGATTATTTTTCAGGTGATTTTCATGGTTTTTAAGGTAACGGTGATGGTTTTTTAAGGTGTTTTCGATGAATGTCAACGTGGTTTGATTGGTTGTTGAGGTGATTTAGATGATTTTTAGAGTCATGGTGACGGTTGTCAAGGTGTTTTCGATGGCTGTCAAAGGGATTTTAATGATTTTTAAGGTAATTGCGACAGTTTTCAAGGTGTTTTCGATGGTTGTTAACGTGATTTCGATGGCTGTCAACGTAATTTCAAGGTGTTTTCGATGATTTTTAAGGTAACGCTGACGGTTGTTAAAGTTTTCGAGTAATTTGATTAGTTGTTTAGGTGAATGGAACCGTAGTGAAGGTATCAGGAACCAATCAGAAGCGTTGCCAAGGGAACGGGAACCGTTGCAATAGTAACCGCGACCGTTGCTTTGGCCATCGCGACTGTTTCCATGGTTACGGCGACCCCCCGGGGGAGGTGGTGGAAAACTCTCATTTCCCTCCCCCTACTTTCCATAATATTGTTTTCTACTTTAAACATTAAATTTCATTTTTTTGTTTACATAAAATTTAAAATTTTTTAATTTATTTAGGTTTCGATCAGTGGAATTGAAGATTAACTAACTCCTCATAACTTTAATTATTATTTATCATTAAACACTAAATGAGATAACAATATGCGCTTTAATTTACTAATCCTTAAAATTTTATTTTTGTCAAAAATCCAAAAATAATGATTATGTCATTGTAATTAATTAATTAAAATTATTTACAATCCTAAAATAATTTCTGAAAACAAAATTTATAATTTTACGACATGATTTAATTTAATTGTTAATTAATTTAATTATTTAAAAAATAAAATTATTTAAATTTACAGTCATAATAAATTAAAAAATTGAATATTAAATCTAAATTTGAATAAATTAGTCTCATAATAAAAACTAAAATATTAATCATCCATCTGATTAGTAGAGATACAATCCAACAATTAAACAACACACAAAACATCAACATGCCAAATATACCTCACAAGGACAATAAATTTCGACGGATCAACCTTCATCTTCAGACCACTGATTAATAATTTTATTTACCTAGAAAAAAATCCAAAAATAATGATTATGTCATTGTAATAATTGCTTGATATCAACGATAATCGAAAATTCTAATAATTCGAAATGAAAAAAACTTATATACTCTCAAAAGTTGTTGGCATTACTCCATTTTTCTTCCATCAAATAGTTGAAATTGGAATGCGCAGTTTGGATCGGTGAATGACAACCTTAGATATCAGAATGTCTTTATTAATTTAACTTTTATTCACAACCATATTTGAGTTAGTGAGACTCTTAAGAGAATCCAGCCATCAAATATCGATATGAAAGGAGAGTAATTGAACAAAACCATTCATAAAAATGTTTAACTCTTAAATACAAAAAGAAATGTGAAAACTTCCATTTAAAAAAGTATTTGTTGATATTGCTGAAATATAGTTCAATAAATGTTTTTAAATTGACAAAGATATTAAAATAAGCACTTCGTAGTTTATTTTTCTTTAAATATTTTAATTGCAAAACAAATTATACTTCAAAAACATTCAAATCGAAATGATACAAAAAGTTATTCTAAATTAACTTTAAAGTCTCATAAAGCGAGGCTTGGATGTCTGCAATTCACGATTGTCGATAAAGTTCAAATGTTCTTCAAAAAATGTCAGAGGTATTTCTCCACGGAAGTCAAATATTTCATGTTTCAGCAGCGTACCAGCTGTAGGACGCTCAGCCGGGTCGTCTTTGACCATGTCTTTCACCAATTGATTTAGAGGATCAGGTTTCAGAATTTCTCCATTGATTGATTTAGTATTGGGCAGATTTCCTAAAATTTGTGGATAATGAAATATGTTTATAAATTACGACAACGTGAAAATGTCACGTTGGTACAAAATATTATTTTTTAGATCACTATAATTCACTACATATTTCGTTCTAAATTGAATTTATTCAGGTATTTGATTCTCTGAGAGAATTATTAACAACATCAATATGATTTTTCGAACATTTATTACTAATACAAGTAGAATTGTCATGACAAAAATTCTTCAAAACACTTTCACTATTTGACATCTTTCTTGATAAATAATTTTCTAAAATTATCCTAATATATATAAAAAACAAATGGAAAAATATTTATAATATAAATTGCTTATCAGAACTCCATTGGTTAAAAACAAATCGAAAGATTAAAAAAGAAGTAGGAATTAAATTAATATATTAAAATTTTAAATTAAATTAAAAAATTAAATATTCCATTGGAAACTTATTTTAAATACTTGACCTTTGAAATAAAATAATTTTCAAGTAGTATGAATCAAAGAAAATATTAGGTGTACAACTAATTAATTTCGTATTTGTTACGAAATAACCTTATATTTGTATTTGTTACCTCATTTCGAATTTGTTACTAACCTCATATCTATTTATGTAGTCAATAGTCAA
>MQRK01227490.1:0-20999 GCA_001938485.1 Girardia tigrina
ACCGTTGCTATGGTAATCGGGTCGGTTGCCATGGTAACCACGATAACCCATATCGTTGCTATGGTTACTAGCAGGGGGGGGGGTGAGGGAGAATGCCCATTTTTACACTACTACCGTTATTTGAATTTATACGCTCTGGTTGTCCGTACTTTGATATCTGTTGGGTTCTTGATCGAGATTAAGACTCATTAACACAAAAATTTTATTTTAAATACAATACAAATTTTAAATACAATTTAAACACAAAAATAATTTACAGTATTCAAAATTTTATTATTATTACGATACATTAACGATAAAAGTTTTAATCTTTATTTCTTTTTACGAAAACTGTTTAGAATTAAGTACTTATCAAATCTTTAATTTGCAGAATTTCAAAAAATTCTCAATTCTCTTACAATTTAAGCACATTCTCCTCGGATTCTTCTCACCAGTTGAATGTCCTTTGGTATTATCGTCCCTCGCTTGGCGTGAATGGCGCACAAGTTGGTGTCCTCAAACAATCCAACCAAATAAGCCTCACTAGCTTCCTGAAGTGCAGAGACTGCAGAGGATTGAAATCGTAAATCAGTTTTGAAGTCCTGAGCGATTTCCCTCACGAGCCTCGGGAAAGGAAGTTTACGGATCAAAAGTTCCGTGCTCTTCTGGTATCGACGGACTTATCTCAGAGCAACAGTTCCGGGTCGATAACGATGAGGCTTCTTCACACCGCCGGTGGCCGGAGTACTCTTACGAGCTGCTTTAGTAGCCAACTGTTTTCGGGGTGCTTTTCCTTCAGTACTCTTTCTAGCGGTTTGCTTAGTTTTGGCCATTTATCAGTTGTCACGATTTAAAATTTAAAATTATCTGTTTTTTTACTTTACATCTCTGGCAACAAAGTTCATTATTTTATTTTTTAGAATAACTTTTTAAAATTAGTACAAACATAATTATCCTTGTCTTTATATATTTCTTTTAAATCAATTATTTAAAAATCCATTATTTCCCAATTAATTTCATTTTAAGTTTTTAATCTACAATTAAAATTTAATTATTTCCGAAAATAACTTTTTAAAATTAATTAAGATATATTTTTTTAATTATAATTGCTTTAAAAACTTTTGATTTTGAATATTTCCATATTTTAGAAATTCTTTATAAAAAATAATTGTTTCAAAAATATTAAGAATGAGTCTGTCCTTCACAATATCTATTGATCCAATAATAATTTTATTATAGATTTTGAATCTATTATTCTAAGAGTGATTTAAGCCACATATTTAGAGTAGTCGATTATTCCTAAAATATAGCGAGATCCTTCTTTAGAAGTTTCGAATGGTACGCAGATATCCATTCCAATCACTTCAAATAGCCTGTTTGCTTCTATATGGGTAATTGGTGCTCAATAACGACCATTTCTACATTTTAATGTCTCATACGCTTCACTCTTAGTAACAAAATCTTTTATATCGTGATCCATACTTGGCCAGTAGAATTCATTTTTTAATGGAACTGTGGTTCTCTCTATACCTATATGCCCCAGACCTTCGTGCATTTTTTGAATAATAACATATATATCAGACTTTGAAATAACTAGTCTGTAAATGTAATTGTCTAGTAAATAAAGTAAGTCTCCTCGTAATCTTAGATCTGATAAACGTGGAAATAGTTATTTAAAACATTTATCTTGTTTGATTTCCGTAGGTACTTCGGTTACGGTTACACTTTTTGCAATCATTTTAATTATCCATACAATTACACCATCTTTAAATTGATTGTTATAATTTATAAATAATTTGCATATAGCTTTTTAATTGTTTTAATCGCTTGAAGTTCAAACGATTCAAGCAATAAAATAATCAATTAATAAAAAACTACCAATAAGGCATCTCAGAACAAATTAAATCGAAATCAAAACAACAGTGAACTGTCTTCAAAAACTTTAATATTTCGTCTTTTCAGTGGTTCTGTATGATTTAGAGTGCAGTATTCACAATAACCCAATCTTGATAGAACGTCGGCTTTTGCTTGATCTTTTCTTTTCCGGTATTCTATTCCAATTCTGACTTCCACACACAAAATTGCAACGTATTTGGACTCTCATATTTTAAGAACCATTTTAAAGCTTCGTGGTCTGTTCTGACCGTAAATATATGACCTAATTAATAATGTCTAAATTTCAAAACAAAAACATACACTGCCAGCAGTTCCTTTCGAGTAATGCAATATTTCTTTTGACTTTTAGTTAGAGTTTTGGAAGCGTATGCAAGAACACGTTCAGAACCATTTTGTATTTGCGATAATACTACACCAATTGAATTTTGTGAAGCACTGGTGTCCACTATGTAATGACCATCGGTTGTTGGAAGAGCTTAAACGGGTGGGGGGGATAAAGCATCTTTCAGTTTATTAAACAAATTAATTTTCTCAGTGTTCCACTGAAACTTTGAATATGTCTTAGTCATTGAAGTGAGAGGTTCCAATAATATGGCATAATTTTTAATGTATTTTCTTTAATAGTTACATAATCCTAGAAACTATTGTAACTCCTTTATACAATTCGGGATATGCCAATTCTTTATCGATCCAATTTTTCAGGGTCGTTTTCACCCCTTCCGCATCTATTATGTGACCAAGATACCGTACACTGGTTTTCAAATTGCAACATTTCTCTGGAGATAATTTAAGACCTGCTTCTTTAATTCTCTGAAGCCCTAAACTCAATCGGTTATTATGCTTTTCTATTTTCCTTCCAAAAACGAGGACGTCATCCAAATAAATCAAACATTTTTACCAGTTTTCTCTTTGCAGAATAAGATTCATCATTTTTTAGAATGTAGCTGGAGCTGAACACAAACCGAACGGCATTCGGGTACATTCGTATTGTCCGTATTTTTTTGTAAATGCCATTTTCTTTATATCTTCCTCTTTTATTGGGATTTGATAATATCCGCTTGATAAGTCTAGTGTAGAAAAATATTTCGCTTCTCCTATCGCATCTAAAATTTCTTCGCTTTCTGGGATCGGATATATCGGACGTTCTGTCTTGGCATTTAATCCCCGGTAGTCAATACATAATCGTATATCTCCATTTTTCATTTTAACTATTACTAATAGAAAAGTCCACAGAGAATTACTTTGGGTGATTATACCCACCTCTTTTAACTCCTTTACTTTAGTATTTACAGCTTCTTCTAAACCTATTGTAATCCCTCGAGGTTTGAATGCAATTGATTTTGCTTCTCCTGTTTCTATGGAATGTTTGATAATATTTGTTACTCAAACGTCTAACGTATATTTGCTAAAAATTCCATATTCTGCCGAAATATCTGCATGGTGGCATTTTTAACCTTTTCCGGTAAATTATCCATATTTTGTCTAATATTTGAACAGACATCAGTTAATTTGGATACTTTTCTTTTCTTTGATACTTGTGATAAACTAAAAATGCTTTTCGTGGTACATTGTATCATTTCGTCATTCAATTCTTTCACATGCCCTAAAACAGATACAGCATGTAACATTTTGACACCTCCATCCGGCATATATATTCAATTTTGAAATTGCATTAAACTGCCTAGTCTCTGATCTTGAAGAATGAGATGTCGAGTCAATGCTCTTGGTATCTGATAGTTCTTCTTCCTACATCATTTTCACTGGCCTGAGGTTCGCACAGTGAGTTTTTTTGTGATTTCCGCGGCATTCATAACATATTATTGTTCTGCAAAATCTCATTATATGCCCAGTTTTATTGCATTTGTAGCATTTAACGTTTTTGTATTTATTATTTCTTTGAAAATTGTTAGTTTTCAGAAAATGTCGATCATTCAGTTTTGATATCTCATCTTGTAGTTGCTTATTTTCTTGCTTTAACTTCTTAATTTCCTGCAATAACTCTGATACCTCTATATTTTTGTTCATTTTATAGAATTCATGATTATTATTATCAACCTTTTCGAAGTCTTCTCTAACCATTGTTAAAGCATTTGTTATTGTGGATGGATTCAATATTTTCAACACTTTTGCTACATTTTTGTCTCTTATACCATGTCGAAATATCTTTACAAGAATATATCCGACTTTACTGGTAAATGAAAAGTTACCACTTTTATTCTATTTGCGAAGTCTAATAATGTTTCTCCATCCTCCTGTTTCACTCGTATCCAGGGTAGTAACTGACCAACTTTTGATTTCTTTAAATCAAATTTGCCAATCAATTTTGATGACATTGTGTCGATATTCATCGATGTAATATCAGGTTCAGACTAGTATTGGATCTCTGCAATTAAGCTGTTTTCAAAATATGACATAAAATATCCATCTTTGTGGAATCTTCTAACGCCGATTGATCGAAGAGACTGATAAACTCTTTCACGTTGTTTATGTGGTCGGTTATTGATCTCTCCTTGCAATGATGTCTCTCGCAGATGAATAACTTTTCTTCTTTCTTCTTAAACATCAGTTCTTCCAAGTACTTCTGAGCTATAACGTTTGCTCGTCACACCATGTTGTATATATTTGAAGAATTATAAAATCAATAAAAGTCGAGCAAGATTAATATTTATTATATAACATATTATTTAAACAAATATAAATTGTTTCTAAATATTTTTAGTTTTCTAAATTTTTAAAATATATTTTCATACATGATAATACAACAAATTTAAACTTAAAACATAGATTCCAATTCGATAAAAAAATAAAATTTAATTTTTTTCCATTTCTTCCTTTTTTATGGTGTACATAATTTCATGTGGTGTTCACAATATCGCTCCGCTCCGCGGCGAAATAAACCGGTTATATCGAGTCCGGCGCTATCGTGCACGGACCGATGGCTTATCTCTGATCGAAGTGACCCCACCGATCGGACCGACAGATTAATATCGATTGTAATAAGATTAACTTGAACTGAATATTATTTACACTAATTCATTAAAAGATAAACTATGATTTAATTAACGTTCAAAAAATCAAAACTAAGAAATTTATCGATAAAATTATTAATCAATTTTATTTTGGAAGGCCGGAATCGATGTTGTCGTTGAATTATTGAATTAAAAATTGTCGTTGTGTTAAACTTGGATGAAGAGTAATTGAAAGTGTAAGTTCAGTGCAATGTTGCGAGTAATATCGTGAATGTTTAAGTGTGCGTAAGAGTGAAGGTTCTTGCGAATGTGTGTGAACATGGCCTGATTCAGTTCAGTATATATACTGAACTGAATATGCGCAAAGTTCGTGATAGCGACTCTTCTGTGTGGTGTGCACACTGCTTGTCAGTAATCCAACAGATATCGATCATGGGTAGTGTTCTGTTTGGGTAAGTATGTTTGATAATTTGTTTCGTTGTTAATTGTCTCAGATCTAGTCAATGCGGCATGCACGCGCGACATGCCTACTCGTAGTTAGACTTAATATCGTATTACCGACTCTCGGTAGTTAGTTCTGTATGCGCTGCAGTCTTAAATTTACCACCTGGCTGTATGTGTGGGTAAGTAATATTTGCTTATTGATTTCTCATTACTTCTCGGGTTATTATAGGGTGAACTTACAATAAACCTCGGAGAATCAAAAGATCATGATCCATTCTGAATCCTTCAGAAGTTACCAAAATTAACCAGATTTTTGACTCTTTCGGTTTTAGGAATTTTGGTAAGTTAATTGGGGTGCGGAACTAATTTCGCTAATGAATTAATTTCGTTAGTGGACTAATTTCACCAATGCTGATATTCTTTTGGTTATTATAAATGAAGCCCAATATTGTAGAAAAAATTAATTAATTAAAAATTGTAAAAAAATAAAGTAAAATAGTAGAAATAGGTAATTTAATTAAAATTTATAAAAAATTTAAGTGAAATAGTAGAAAAAAGGTAAATTAATTTAAAATTGTAAAATAATTAAAGCAAAATAGTAGAAAAAGTTAAATTAATTAAAAAATGTAAAAAATTAAAGTAAAATAGTAGAAAAAGGTAGTAGAAAAAATAATTTAATTTCGCTAAAGATTTAATTTTGATAAAGAATTAATTTTGTTTTAACTTTATGTTTTTTAAGAATTAATAAAATTTAAAACGTTTTTATGGTAGATCAAACGTCATCTTCAAATATTGGATATGAAGTTGTAGAGGGGTTGCGAAAGAATTCCAAACTGTATCGGGTAAATTCTTTTTGTATTTTAAGAATAAAGTGTACAAAAATAGAAATGCATTAAGGTGTCTAATGTATCCCACTATAGGCTGCAGTAGTAAAGCATCTATTACCATGCATACCAATGAAATTATTATTCAAACCTACCATAATCACGAACATATATATATGATGAACCAATGAGAGCACTGAAGAAGGAGCTAAAAGATAAGTCCGAAACAATATCAGAAAGTTCAAGACAGATTTTTGATAATGTTTGTCGGGTGTACTCAGAAGAAGTTGCCCGAGAATTTCTTTCCCAATGGTTGCCTGAGGAATGACCAAAAGAAAACATCTTGTTTTCCTTAAGATTTCAGAAGATGTGTCTGGTTATGTTAAATCCATAACAGAAAATACAATACTTAACCAGCATTATAAGGGACCAATATTTGATGGCGATGAAGGCGTTGGAATCTTTTTCTTTTCAACTGAAATGGTTGATAATCTCCCAAATTTTGATAGCATCTGTTATGATGGGACATTTTTTATTGTGCCAAAAATATTTTCTCAGTTGTTCATTATTTCAGTTCGACATGGTCAAAGAATGTTGCCATCGTTTTTTATCTTGATGAAATTTAGGCAATATCAATATTACAAGTTGGTTATTCAGAAAATAAAAGAAATGGTACCTCAATTTTTGCCTTCATTGGCAATTGGTGACTTTGAAAAAGCTCCAATCAGAGTATTTCGTAAAATATTTTCACAGATTACCTGTCAAGGCTGCTATTTTCATTTTAAGCAGGCAATTATAAGGAAACTTAGCAAACTTGGCTTGAAATATTTTTTCATTCGTAATAAAGAATTTAACCTGCTGATAAATTTGATAATGGCGCTTGGATTTTTGCCCTCTGATAAAATACGTACATTATTTAGTACATTGAAACAAACAAGGATCGGAACTCGACAACAACAAACAAAAATAGCCTCTTTTCATATCTACTTTGAAAGGACGTGGCCAATTTATCTCGCGATAATCAATTGATTTAATGCCACGATCTTGACTAAAAATTTCTCCGAGACCTTCTACAAAAAACTAAAGATGAAATTTGGGGTTCATCATGGCAATCCATGGGTTTTCACTGAAACTCTGAGCAACATTATTGATGACATGAGACTAGAGAGTTTGCGTATAAGAAATGGACTTCAAACTACTAGACAGCGTGATCATAATATTCTATCAAATCTCTCTTCCGAGCTCAAAGATAGTTTAATAAATAATGAAATAACTCCATTCCAATTTATTTGCAGATACTGGAACATTTTGGAGATTGAACCTGCAATTCAATCAATATTTTAGACCAACAGTGGTCTTGAAGGCATATCGATTTTGTGTCGAAAAGAAAGATATTTTGTAAACAAAAATATTTGTAGTGAAATATATTTTTCGTTCATAATATTGCGTTATTTTTATATACAGAGTTATGTTATAAAAGGTCGTTCAAGTTATATTGTTGTTTAGTCTATGCATTATTTGTGTATATTTTTAATATTTCCTAATTAATTTTGTTGTAAAAATAGAATTACATTATTATTAAAATTATTAATCACTTTAACAGTAATTATTTATTTGTGTAATTTGAAGGATTAATTTACCTTTTTCTACAATTTTACTTTAATTTTTTATAATTTTTAATTAATTAATTTTTTCTACAATATCGGGTTTCATTAATAATAAACAAAATAATATCAGCATTAGTGAAATTAGTCCACTAACGAAATTAATTCTTTAGCAAAATTAGTTTATTAGGGAAATTAGTTTCGTAACCCAGTTAGTTAATTAATTTTATTATGTAATTATTGGATTCTTTAAAATGTTGGGGTAATATAAATATAAACTTTTTTTGTTGTTGTTGATTGATTTGTTTATTTTTCTCACTTTATTTTTATTTTGAATTTCTTGTAAATAAAGTGAATTCCTTATATTTTTATTTTGGAATTTTGTATTTTCTTGATTCTTGAAATTGTATTTTTTAGTGATATTTTTTGTATTTTTATGTTTATTTATTTATAATTTTATAAAATAATTTAATTTTAATATGATTTATTAATTCAAAAATTATTATTATTATATTTCACGCATAATGCGTTTCCATTTCGCGTGGCCACATATATTTTGTTAAGCCACACATATTTTGTTGGTTCTCACACGCATCACTGTACGCGTTCAAACCCTTACCATAATTTCTTTGTGTGACCACACGCAAATTATTCTTCTTACGCGCACCTCGCAGTCTTGTTTTACTACGATTTTGCTTAAGACACGCGATTTCACAATCTTGTTTTTACTACGCGACTACGTCAAAACAGTATAAAATAATTAATAAAAACGGCTCAAGCTGTATTAGCACAATTCTTTTTACAGTGACCAAATTCTACTTCGATTAGCTCGTGGCAGACTCGAAACCATTTGACGACAATTTCCTAAATCCAATTATTTACAACAAACTTCGAATCATATTTTAACTGCGTGGAGATTTTAATTCGGACAGAGTTTCTTTCGGCAAGCTTCGTGAATTATTGAGAGATTCGATTTCGCGATTATACATTGAGGGATTTCTTTACGATTTAGTTGGAGGTTATTATATGTCTTTTAAAACTAAGTTTTCTTAAATTAATTAAATAAAATACTTAATTCGAATTATAATAAATTAATAATCGTTATTTATTAAACTGCTGAACGCTTTGAAACGGTGATTTCAAAGCGCTCTAATTATAATCCACACGCAGGATATTTATATTTTTATTTTTTCTTTGAATTAATTTGTAAAATATTGTTTATATTGTTAAAAAATTTTAATTACAATTTCTTGACGTTTTGCATTATTGATATAAAATAATTAAATAAATATTGATCATTTATTAGATTTTAACTGAAGGAGATTTTACTTAATTAACTCCATAGAAGATTTAATAAATTAATAGAAGATTAATTGTCTTCTTTTGTTAAGCACAATAGTAAAGTAAAGGAAAGTGTTTCTCCTTTACCCGTGTCTTAACAAAAATGGGTTTTCGTTGGGAACCGATCAGCTCGCGCCATAATAATGTTCGGATTTGATATCAGAATGATATCTGCTTTCGTTGGAGTGTCAGATGGTTGCAATGCGCCAAAGGAATATGCGGAATTTTATATCAATACATTTTTTAAAAATTTCGTTTGCTATTTTGTTATTATGTGGTATGATTGGGTATGATTTTGGGTTTGTGGATTTTCTGATATTTTCTTTGATTGCTCTAATAACACTTGATGGTTTTGTATGTTTGTTCTTAATCTGGTGTGGTTGATCTCAAAGGTATGGCGCAACATTAAAGTATAATCACACCAACAACAAAATTAAATATAGGATCTCAACAAAATATTGCGACAGCGTTTTCTGCATTTATTCGCCGTTTGAATGTCGGCACGTTTTCATCCACACTATGAAGAATGAATGAATGACGATGAATAAATGCGAATAGATACAACATTAAAACTAAAATTTTCAAAACATTGTTCAAAGTATATTCTTTTTTATATTTTGATAATTTTACTTTAGTCATGCCATTTTTGGGCGATTATTTTCTTCATTAATCCAGGATAATATCGAATGTCGAAACAAAGCTTTTGGTACTATAATTCTTCTATAATTCTATCTGTAAGTAATTCTTCAATAATTTTTAATTCATAAATACACTGTTGCAACATATTGTATTGATTTCACTGAATTTCTATAATTTTTAACTACTTAGATTGCAAATATAATTCCTAAAGAATAATTTTTATTTGCATTCTTGGAATTTTTATATCTTGTGACTTCTCTCCTGATCTGAATTAATTAATTAACATTCATAATTCTGGTACGTACAAGAATATGTATTCCATTCTACAAATCCCCTTCACTATCGAAATTTTATAATGATGTTTATTGTACAGACAAATAAATAATAAATAAATAAATAAATACAGACAATTCATAATGTCAAATAAGTAAATGCGAATATAGGGTAAAATATTTTTACCATTTATTTTCAAGGATTATTCTCTGTTTTCAGATTAGATGAACATAAGCTTAGTAGCTAATATTTTTTAAATAATGCCATTCCTAGCAATTATAATTTAGAAATTACTTAACCAAAAAGTTGAATGAAAACATTGAATAATAATTTTCGAATCCATCCTCATATTTTGTTAAACCTTTCACATAATTTAAAAATTATCTATTCCTGTCTGCTGTTTATAATTTAAATTATGTTCGGAATGTATACCCCTTGAAGATCACACATTCATGATTATATGAATTTTATTTGACGTGAAGTTGATCCAAGAAATTAAAATTCATTTTAAGCACAGGGTCACAAGTTAATTTGAATTTAGAGCGCCTTAAATGTTAAAGATCACAAACTTACCTTCAAATGTATTATCGGGGAATTTTGTAATACTTTGCGAAGAATAATAAGTATCCGGTGACATAGCTGTAAAACAGATCATATAGAAAGAATTAAAAAATCATATTAAATGGATCATAAAAAACTTGTCATCAATATTGTTAAATATCAAGCAAGCAGACCAACAATACCGTATTCTTTCTAAATGATTACACAAAATAAATGTTTGTAAAGAAAAGAGATATTAATGCAACTTGATAATATAACGTTACAAAAATGAAATGTTATTAATATCACTAAGAATCCAATTTCGAATACCCATAATTTGAAAAGTCGGAAGCCTTCTTCTTCCTGCGACACCAACCACTCATTAACATCACCAGGACCAGCAAACAACTCAGCAACATCACTGAACACCCAACAGTGATCCACGAATCTACAATTAAAAGGAAAAGAGTTTTGAATCTATTTTGATAGTAATAATAAGTCATCAATACTTTTTCACAGCAAAGCTTGTGATATCAGGTCGATTTTATTTAAATTATCACTAAGACGAATGTTATATTAATATGAAAATTCAAGACTGCAAAAATGAATAATTTCACTGTTGTAGGGTTAAATGCCCTCCCGAAATTTTAACTAAAAATTGTCATGTGATAGTACAAGTACTGATGAGATGTAATTCATGTAACTCAATCTTGCCTAAACTAAAACATCATTCATAACGAAATAATAAAATGCCCGGATATTTTTTAAGGAAGGAAAAGATAAATTGTAATACACAAGTGGGGAATGACAGAAGAATAAATCCAAAAAACAATAAAAATAGGATAATACACAAAATGATAAGAAAAAGTCAAGTAGAAGAAATATTTAATATTTTTTTGTTATTTAATATTTTACTATAGAATATTTTATGCCATCGGTGTAATTCTATTGCTAATTTAGAAAGTCTACTGCTACGTATTTAAATATAAATGCTAAATAAAGTAAAGTAAAGAAATAGAAATACTAATTGGTACAATAGAGTACTTGGTAAAAGTTCCAAGTAGACAGGTATTTATTTATTATGAAATTTAAAGTGAAGAAACTATTCTAAATTTAATAATTAGAATAAGGCTATACATGTTCAAGATCAAGATCAATTTTGTATCACTAATAAAAGCAGTTTATAGCTTGGGTATCTTCTAACTGTACCTTATTCTGACAGATTCAAAATTATACTTTATGATCAGTGGATATACCATAAATTTTAAAATAATCTCACATACCAAAAAAATTGAAGGAATGCATGGCAATAATTTTTCAACACCGTTGGATTTTGTTCGGTTATTATTTACCAATATAACAGTAATGGGTGTAATTCACCATACACTGGAGGGACATCGAGTCATCTCTGTAAGAGAATTCAAGTACGTAGTCGTAATGGAAGTGGAAGTAATATTACTGGGCATAATGGCCTTGTAAATGCGACATAAATACCCATAACTCTAAAATTATGTCCACTCAATAGTGAAGCGTTATATATAAGATCTTTGAATCCTAAAATTAACGTTCAAAATGCACTCTTCACAACTTTTTTGAGAGTTTTTGAATTATTTATTGATAATGTTTTGATTACTTAATAATGACCGATACTATATAAATAACTTTCTTTTTTCCATTCTTTTTATTAGCTTATTTTCTATCTATACATATATCCATGGAATTACAAACCTATTTTGAAGGCTTTTTACTCGATCAATTTTCTCAAAACTTTAAACACTTACGCATTTTTGATGACAATAAAGGATATTGTGAAAATATGATCCAAAAAAAACTTTTTAAAGTCTGAATGGGAAAAAAAACAGCCAAATCGGAGTTCCTGAACAATACTAGTATAAAAGGATCTACTTATAAATTATAAGTAGTTTAAATTACACTTAAAAGTAAATGTAATGGTAATTTTCCCTTCTACAAAGATAACAAAAAAATTCTCTTGGTCAAATAGAGTTCTGTCAGCATGAAGAATGGGTATAAAATTTTTTTTTGATTTACTAGTTTTAAATCAGTTGTTCTAAGGAGGACATTCAGGCCGTCGAAATTAATAAACAACATAGTATATTTTCGACATTAAATTTTTTATAATTTGCCAATTGGTTTTTAATTTATTTTTAAATAACTCGGTAATTACTCGGTAAGTACTCATTGAGTTATTTGAACGCTGAGTTATTTAAACTCTCAGTTATTCGAAGAAAATAGTAAAATTTTTAAAATTTTAGCTGAGTTATTTGAATAAAGCTCAGTTATTTAAATTATTTAGTTATTTGAATATTATAATTAAAAATTCATATAATTTAATGTTGTTTTAAAAATACATTTTAAAAATACCATGCTAAATAAGTAAGTCTTTTTTTAATTAGTATTTAATATAGGGAAAAAGTCGATTTTTTACATAGGGATTTTTAATTTTTATAAATTAATTTTATTTTTTAGAAACGTAAAATGATGAATAAAAATGAAAAGCTTTCAAGAAAATGGAAAATCAGCTTATCTTTTAAGGAGAAAGCGAAAGTTCTCAAACTACTTGAAGATAAATTGAAGACACAGAAAGATATTGCTGCCGAATATGGTATAAGTGATACAACCATTTCTAATTGGAAAAGAAAAAAAGAAGAAATATTTAAAATGACAGATTCAAATTGCAGAAGTGGTAAGTCGAAAATTGCAAAAAGAAAACATACAGAGCTGAAAGATACAAGTTTGGAATTTATAAGATTACTGATAAATCATTTAATTCCTACCAATGCTGATCTAATAAAAGAAAAAGTGAAGAAAGTGGCATCAAGTTTGAGTATCAATGATTTTAAAGCCAGTGATGGGTGGTATGCTGGATTTAAAAATAGGCACGATATTTCCATATTATTATTTCCATAAGAAGGAAATAAACTATCAACAAGAAAAATTGCTTCCAATTTGTGTTTTCTACAAGAAAATACAATAAAGAATACACTCCCAAAAAAAACAAAATTTTTAGGTACATAATAAAAATTTATGTCAACTTTATAATATTATACTAATACTTATGACACATGTTACAACTATATTTATGTAGCTAAATTTTTACGATGATGTTCGTCACGTAAATTTGTTTGATCTTCAACAATATGATGTTGTTAGAATTAGAAATAAACATAAAATATAAAGGTAACCGCAAATTAAATGTACTTACTATGCCTTAAGAAAATAATTATCCTTCCAAATTGTGATTCGAATGCAGGGTTAATTATTTCTTTGATATTGTCTAATGAACCATTATTTGGCTTTGGTTGTACTCCCAAAAGAAAACACATCAACGGATAAATATCGACACTGTTTCCAAATGGCATTGTATAATTTTTCATAATATTTGGTCCTTGAGCAATGAAAAATGGTTGAACGTCGGTATTGCTGTTGTTGTAACCATGACTACCATCTAATAATATTGAAAAATAACTTCATTGAGAATATTCTAATATTATAAACTTTCATACCTGTGATATGTAAGTACTTCTTTATATAAAATCAAACAAACTCAAATATACAAGGCAAACTGATAAGTAGCTCCGTGATGAAATTAATTTTTATAATAAATTTTAATGAACGTAGAAGTCAAAAGACTGATGAAAATATCAAACTTTATTATTTAACTAAAAGTACAGAACTATGAATAATAACTTTTAAAACATAATTTCTTTTATACGCAAACGACAATTGTTTCCTTTCTTCATTGTTGAAGTTGGCGAAATACAAATATGAATAAAATAATTAAATAAATCTAAAGTTTAACTAGAGACAATAAAGATGAGAATCGAGAAGGAACGATATTAAGACTTATGATCTATTCAGAGGTAACAAATCAGAGAATCCTCAATAAAATACATACATAAAGACATTTTACAAAATATATAAAATAAAATAAATTTCTATAATTTGAAAACATCAACCTTTTTATTAACCAGTCTGTATTTTTGTAGTTATGCAGAAGATTTAGACAAGTCTCGTTTGAATTTTTATTACAATCACATTTAGAGTCATTATGACTCTCAGAAAGTCTTTCATCGTTTGTCATCATTCTAATTGGTTTTCTTATTTCTATTTTTAATCATGATTATTCGAACAATTTTTCTAAGTTATTTTTTTAAAATATTTAACTTCTAAAAATTATCAATTAAAAATAATATTTTTTACGATTTCTCAATAAATCCCAAAATAATAAAAATGTCATCAAATTATTAAAAATGCATTTAATTTAAATTTTACTAAAAATATTAAACTTAATTTTAATTATTAAATTAAAAAATATGAACTTATAAAATGATTATTTTAATTATGTTCGAATAGTCAATCAATTTAAATTTAAATAAATAAATACCAATTTCCATCTGGGTGGAAGAATCACCATTCTAAATTCAACATACTTAAATCAACATACAGCATCAATACATTTACATATTCAAACAATTGAAAATCTTCCTCACAGAAGTTATAAAGTATTAATCAGTTTAGTAAAGTCTGAGTTATCACAAATGCAGTTTAAGGTGTCGGGAGGGATAAACATTCTTCTCGCGGGTCACCTTGACAATGAAATTGTCGAGCAACTGGGATGATCTGTATGAAAATTAGGCCGAGCAAACAAACGATTGGTAGCAAGACAGGTTTAGGAGTGGTCGAATATCTAAAATAAACATATCCCAGCTTAGAAAAACCATTAATATCCATCCAGAGTGATCAATCACAGTTCATACGTCAAAGTTTGATGCCCATATGTCACAGATCAGTCCTGCAGCTAAGAAACTTGGTGACAAGAGTCTTGTAACGCCCGAGAGACCTTTTCTAACCAATTTGATGAAGCAGAATTGCTTTGAACAGTGTTAGGCTCTTCTGAACAGTATGTTTTTGTAGTCGAAAAAATTTTCAAAGTTGATCAATCATGGAACCATCACAATAACCATGTCATTCGCTTAGGGGATAATGATATCAGTAAAGCACAAACGATTAGCAGAACAAAGCATCCTTCAAGCATAATGCAACCCGATCTTGTGGCTGCGAATGAAAAGGTTAGCCTCTAGTGTTTTCTCCTGCTGGTTACAGACTGAATGTCACAGACTATTAACAAGCTTTGCACGAAACTGTACTGCCGTGGCTGAAAATTGAGTTTCCCTGACGGAATTTTGTTTTTATCAAGAAGGTGCACCACGCCATACGACTAAGGCCGTCCAAAAGTTCTTGGAGGACAAATACATATTTTTTACAACCAAAGACAAGTGATCGCTATCTTCATCAGATGGGAATCCTCTAAATTATTCCATATGAGCGCATGTAAAGATTGAATCCTGCTGTATTCGTCCCTCGAGTTCCACGGTCCTGGAGAATTCTTTTGAAGAAATCTGGAAGAATCTACCAGAGGCGTTTGTTGTGAAAGAGCCGGATTCAGGAAACTTCTGGAAGCCGTTGTGCATGTTGGAGGTGATGATTTTTAATAAATTGTTTAAAACAATTCTATTCAACTTGAATTTAAAGTTTCATTGCGGTATCTTTTATGGTTTCTGAAATATGCATGTTTATTTGTTTGGAGTGATTTTTTATAAGACTTTCACAAGACCAGGAATAATATAGATATAAAAATGATCATGAAAATTTCAATTTAAAATATCTAGATAAATCGATATTAATAAACAATATATCACTTACAGATACCAGTCTTATTGGATTTATTTTGGCTAATCATCCATTTGTTTTCTGCTATTAATATTAATGGAGCTATTCTTCCATTATCCAGATTAAAATTAAGAGATTTAGGAACTTCATGTCTCCAATAAACTTCTAAATGGGGATTTCTGTTTTTCAATGAATCATAAAGTGCTTTTTCTTTGCCTTAAAGAATTATTGAATTAAAAATTATCAATATTTTACTTTTTTATTTACACATTGCTGCAGTTGTCAACGACATCCCTGGAAACTATAAAAACTGACCATTACAGAAAATGTTTTAAGAAACCTGTGAAAACATACCAGAGAATGGGTTACCAAATTTCATTAAATTGCATATGCAAACCCGGGAAACTATACAGCGAAACATTACGAAAGATGTCACCAGAATATTAAGTCCTTCAAAGAGAGCTATAAGAGTAAGTATTAAAGTAAGTATTAGAATCGAAGTATAATTGTGAATTACATATGGAATCTTCATCATGAGGGTGAAATGCAACACAATCGCGAATCTAGATGAAAAACTGCTTTATAATTGCACGATAATGCTAATTGCTCTATTTCTACAAAATTCTGGTTATGAACTATCTGAAACTATAAAAGTTTCATATTTCGTTGCTTAATTCTATTTGTAAAAACGTGATATGGACATATTTCTCTTTTAATCGGTAACCAAAAGGTATTATGTGAAAATCTCAAGAATTTAGAACTCAAAAATGAACAGAGAAGTGGAACTTAAGCCGAAGAATCAGTTGCTGATTACTCAATTGATATAAATTACAAATTAAAAAATAGATAAGAAAAAATATTTTCAATCAAGAAAAAAATCATAAGATACAAAGTTTTATTGAAAGGTTTTTTATTTAGAAAAATGGTGATAATGATTTTCTTTTTAATAAAGAATACATTATTTTCAATAAATGATAGGTTTCTTAAGTTTTGAGTCATATTATTTGTATTTACCTCCAATTAGAATACAGTAAAACCTCGATATAACGGACTGATTGGGGGAGGGTGTCCATTAAAGCCGAAAGTCCGTTATATAAAATAGGTTTAAAATAAATCAAAAAATATTTTTTTGAAAATACACTGTATTTAGGTATAAATAAAAGATACAAAACACAAACAAAATTTTATTTAATTGTCTTCGAACACTCGTCGTGCAGTGACGTTGCTGTTTGATATCGAAGCGTTTACTTTCGGTAATCCTGCTTTGAAAAAGGAATCGTGTGTTTTTTGGACTTTTGAAGTTTGCTGTTTTTTATAATCAACTCTCTAAAATTAGGAAAATGCGTATAATAGTTGAACTTCGTTACCTGACGAATAGTTAATAAATGTTATTAGATCTTCGAGATGTGATCTCCCCACTGATAACTTCCTTTTTGGTAATATTGTTGTTTCCTCTTATTCGCTATCTTCACTTCCATCCTCATTTTATAGGTTCATAACTTCATTTGCTATTTTACTTTCAGTCATGATATTATACCCAGGGTCCCCTTCATCTTCCAGCCGTTGTAAAACATCTTCCTCGGCTCCTTCGTCTCCAGTATTATTATGTATTGTCCTACAGAAATCAGAAACTTCTAACTCTTCTAAATCTATGTCTGCATGTTGGCCATGAAACAAATTCCTCCAACCATTTTTTAATGTTTGCTCTTTCCCCTCTTTCCAGACTGAAGCAAAATTAAAAATCGTTGATTTGAAATTTTAACCCTTTAAGTTTTGCAAGGTCCGCTATCCTCTTGTACCTTCTGAATTATCTTCATTCTATAATGCAACCATTACTTCATCTAAAAACTTTCTGTGATAAATTCGTTTGATTACTAAAATTATTCAATGATCCATAGGTTAAATAAGCGATGTTGTATTTTTGGCTCTTTTATTCGTGATTTCATGCCTTCTTGTGAAAGCGTCAGAGTCATTCATTTTTTCATTTTTCTGAATGGTATGTTCATATGATTTGCTAACTTAATTGCAGCAGATTTCAATTTGACTGCCCGAACGGGAACCCCTTTAGATCGTTCTTGGCCGTACCATTTTAAGATTGCTTCTTCAAGTGAAGTTTCACGAGTCAAATTCATTTGTTTTCTGGGATTGTGGTTCTCTCCTACATCACACATTAACACAAATTTATTTAGTTTATTTTTATTTTTTCTTGTGTCCGAAACAGTTTGCTTTTTTATGCCATATTGTTCACATTTACGAAACACAAACATTCCAGACTCCAACTTTTGTATAATTTCTAATTTTTGATTGATTCTTTTTTGTTCGATCATATTTAAAGGGTAGGATTGCGAAAATTTCAATATATTTATTTACGAAATGCGTTCATGTACTTTGATTAAACAAATTAACCTTCTGTAGAGTTGAGTAAAATTGTTTACATGCGATAACACTAGAATTTAAGCTTGTATATAATATTGAGATGATGTTTTTAATTTTTTTACATTTGACCGGATTTTTGTCCATTACATCCGAAGTCCGTTATATAGAGGTCCATTATATCGAGATTTTACTGTACTGGGAATTTTTTTATTATGATAGACTACAATTTTATTGTTTTTCAATGTTTTGATTTATTCTTTCAATCGCTGAACCGCCTGATGATGTTTTGTAAAGAACTAGACATGTTGCAAATTTTAGTGAATTAAGAAATTGGTATTCAAATCATATTTTCTTCTTTATTCTTTTTATTAGCTTACTTTCTGTGTATCCATGGAATTTAGAAACCTATTTTTGAAGGACTCTTACTTAATCAATTTTCTAAAAAATTCGCATACTTACTCATTTTCGATGACGATAAATGATAATGTGAAATTTTGATAAAAAAACTTTTTAATGTCTCAAAATTTGGAAAAAACGGTCCCATAGGAGTTCTTGAATAATATTAATTGAAAAAGATCTACTTATAAATTATAAGTAGTTTATATTACACAAAAAAAGTAAAGACAAAAAAATATAAATAAATATTAATAATATTAATATATGTAATAGTAATTTTCCCTTCTACAAAAGATAACAAAAAATTCTCTTGGCCATATAGAGTTCTGTTAGCATAAAGAATGTATATAATTTTTTTTGATTTACAAGTTCACTATTCACTTTGTATAAACACTTAAATATAATATTAGATGATATTACATAAAAGATTAAGTTTAATCGGTTAAGTTTCAGATAGCTATAAACAGGAAATCTTAAGATAGTACAACAGACTGGCCTAACAAGGTGCGATTGAAAATGTTCTCACATAATCAGGAACTATCTTCAGAAGCACAAGCATAAAACCAAAACGATTATTTTATATAATTTATTTAGTAAATTTACTTAGTAAAATACAAAGACTTATAAGAAAACTTAAATGTTTTCACTAAAAGACAAATTTAGATACTAGTTGTATAAAAACGAGATGACAAATCAGATAATTATTTATAAATTTGCGTTTTTCTTTAAAGTAAATACAGGGTGGACCAATGTGTACGCAGCCTCTAATTTTTGCATATTCTAAATCTACTCGTCAAGACGAGTATTTTTATATATAACATGTGAGGTGTAAAAATTCCAGAACTTGACCTTTTTGCGCAATAAAGGTCAAATTTTGAAACTCAGAATTTTGTTATAAAAATGAATTCATTTTGTGAATTTTTTAATGTTGATTAGGAATATATGGTTATTTTTCTCATAACACTTATGGTTCGAAAGTTATACGATTTATAAAACTTAACATTTATTGGTCAGTTTCATAAAAAACAAATTAAATATTTTAAATTTATGAAAAAACTCTATCGTTGTATTTTGTCAATTGATTAAAAAGCATTTGGTATCAATTTTGGCATTAACTTGCGAGAGATTAATTATAGATCTGTATTTTGATAGCTAATTTAGTTAAATTTATCACATCTGGTAAGAACTAGTTTAATTAACCTTAATTGTTGTATTTTATTAAATAAATTTTTTATTTTTAAGCTTCCAAAAATGAGTAAATATAGCGTTAAACAACGAATTTTCATGGTTCTTAAGTTCCACGAACTGAAATCGGCAACCGAAGTGGCTAAAGAATTTAGAATTGAGTTTGGAAGCCATTATAAAATTGATCCAACTACAATAAAGCGTGCATACGAGAAGTTCACGGAATTTGAAACGGTTCTAGATAATAAAGAAGAAATGAAAACAAAATCCAAGACTGTAAGAACGGAAGAGAACATCGAGTCCGTACAAAATTATTTTCAAGAGAATCCCGAATCAAGCCAAAGACAGGCCTCAAGAGTACTCGGAATATAAAGATCATCTATACAAAGAATAATGAAATTAGATATAGCTTTATTCCCTTACAAGATTCAAATTAATCAACCGATTAGTGAAAGAGCTGGTGTCCAACGATTTGAATTCTCAAATAAACTAATTAACATGAAAGAGAGTGGTGAAATTGATTTTAACAAAATATGGTTTTCTGATGAAGCTCATTTCCATCTGCATGGTTACGTTAATAAGCAAAATTGGCGTTTTTGGGGAACAGAAAATCCTCATCATGCAATAATTAGACCACTTCATCCTATTCGCTTAACTGTTTGGTGTGCTATGTCATCTGAAGAAATCATCGGACCAGTCTTCATTTATCAAAATATATCCACAAAAAACCTATTTTAATATGCTCAACAATGAAATCTTTCCTTATTTACTCGGTTTGCAAAAAGTTGAGGAATATTGGTTTATGCAAGATGGAGCAAGACCTCATCGAACTCAAGAAATAT
>MQRK01227491.1:12527-29647 GCA_001938485.1 Girardia tigrina
CTGGTTTTCTAAATTTCGTTCTGAAAAATTTCATCTGAAAGATGCACCACGCTCCGGTCGACCAGTTGAAGTTGATGGCGACGAAATAACAGCACTGATCAAATCTAATCCACATATGATGACAAGAGAAGTTGCAGAGACTCTGGAAATATCAAAATCAAGTTTTGGAAGTCATTTAAAGAAACTTGGATTCGTCAGTAAACTCGATATGTGGTTACCACATGAACTGAAAGAAATTCATTTGGTGAAACGTATAGACACTTACGATTCCCTTTGAAGCGAGAACAAAGTGATCCATTTTTGAAGCGCTTGATTACGGGTGACGAAAAATGGATTGTTTACAACAATGTGGAACGCCGACGACCATGGACAAAACGTGGTGAGCCTGCCAAAACGATCCCAAAAGAAGGTTATGCTTTCCGTCTGGTGGGATTTTAAAGGAATTGTGTTTCTGAACTCCTTCCGAGGAATGAAACCATCAATTCAGATATATATTGTGGTTAGCTGGAGAAATTGGCTCATTCAATTCAACAGGAACGTCCTGAATTGGCAAATCAAAAATGAGTTGTAATTCAGCATGATAACGCAAGACCGCATACAAGTTTGACCACTCGCCAGAAACTCTTATCACTGGGTTGGGAGGTTTGCCGCACCCATCGTGTTCTCCAGACTTGGCCCCATGGATTTTCACTTATTTAGATCACTGCAGAATTCCTTAAACAGAAAAACATTCGCCAGTAATGATGACATCAAATCGTTCCTAGACGGCTTTTTTGCTGACAAAGGCAAAGGTTTGTATGAATCAGGAATAATGAAGCTACCGGAAAGGTGGAAGAAAGTGATTGAAAATAATGGACAGTGTATCGTGTAAAAATATTTGTGCATCCATGTCATTCTTTGATAATAAATATTTTAGTAAAAAACGCAATGACTTTTTGGTCAACCCAATAAAAAAGATAAGAATGTTTACGTTCTACCCTGACCAAATGTTACTGTCCTTTCAAAATTTAAATGAGCTAATTTAAAGTAAAATCAGTAAATTTTTATTGAAAATTTTGTGCAAAAATTTATGTTTTTCTATTTGTATTTCTTTTCGTATTGAAATTTTTATAATAACTAAAAATATTTTTCATACTTTTTCTCATTTTCAATCGATTTTTTTTTAATTTTAGAATGTTCTTTATTCTCCCTTATCAGACAGACTGGAAGTTATCAACGTGAAATAGCGCACGCTCCGTCGATCACAGAACAATCCAAACCACACAGTTTAATATCTGCTTTTTGAGATTATTTTTCCGATGTACATTTGACATTTAATAAATGTATTTATTTTCGCATTCATTGTTTTAATTTCAATCAGTTTTTCGATTTTCCGAGTGAATTTCATAAATTTATATTTTATTGTGTCAAAGGAAATATGAATAGAAAATGGTTTATTAACCCTTTGTTTCATGTGCGGTAGTTAAACCGAGAATTCTGTTCAGATATCCATAAAACTTTACAAAGTGCACCGTTTCTCTGGGATGTAGAAAGCTATGATGAATAACACCGGTTGCAGACCAACAAACAGTCACGATAATCCTTTTGGTACAATTTCGGCCTCGGAAAGGGTAGCGGACCTTGATCGTGGTCCAACTATTGAGAGGAACGTCTCCAATTGTCGTAGAGAATTCAACTTTCATCCCACATTTCAGCCCTTGTTTGTTTTTGGTATCACCGCAATACAATGTCCGTGCGTTTAATATGCATAAATAATTCTTTTTTACGAAAAAAATCATGAAATTAACGTTTATGTTCAGTAGAAATTTATTTAATTATTACTCTAGACCGCAGGTTACCCGATACATACGCGATATTATTTTATATTTCCTTAAAATGTTATTGAATTTTGTCGCTTCATAAGTGATTTTTTTTTAATTTTAGAACTTTTTTTTCTCAATTATCAAGCAGCAGAGGTGTACGTCTGCCCCAATTGGGATTGCCCCGGTTGGGACTTTGGGCGGGACCGGGGTCATTTTATTTGTTTCAGATATTTATCTATACATTTTTAAAAATATTTTTACTTTTCAAAAAAATTAGATAATTCTAAAAAAAATACTTTTTGTGAATGATATATTTCTAGCACTTTTACTAAATTTTTTTAAAAAAATCCATATGAAAAGAAAATGAGTCAAACTTAGTAAAATATGCGGGTATACTACCGTACGGGTCCGATCAAATATAAAAATATGAAAAATACCTATAATGATTACACAATCACTGACTTATTTTCTGTATATTTTTAATTTAAACTTGTTTTTTGTCTAATAATTGAAAACTATTTAATATTTATTCTAATTTTGCATAGAAAAATAAACTGAAAATAATTAAAAAACAGAAAATCTAAAAAAATATTCAATTTTAAATATAAAAAATTTTATTTATAAAATATATTAAGCATACCTAAAAAAATATTAAACAAATCATTAAACATTTATTTCATTCTGAAATCGTGGTAAAAATATTTCCGAAAGTACCCTGAAATCTCGTTAGAAGCCTTAGGCTTAGTAGAGAAAAAAGTTTTTTTTCAGCTTGATAGAGGCTTAGTAAAGAAATAAGAAAAATTAATTAAATTTTTTTTTATTTTAATATAAAAACTTAAATCTGATCTTTATCATCATCTTCTTCATAACTTCCAAAGTTTCTCTCATCCGTTAAAATGTCAATGAGTTGATCACGAATTTCTTCATCATTAGTTTCCATGTCATCATCGTTATCATTTGGGTCTTCTTCGGAGACTTGATCAATTTCTTCTTCATCATCACCGTAGAATTTGATTGTTGTCTTTTTGAAACCACTTGTAATTGTTGAG
Source organism: Girardia tigrina (assembly GCA_001938485.1). Classification (NCBI taxonomy): domain Eukaryota; kingdom Metazoa; phylum Platyhelminthes; order Tricladida; family Dugesiidae; genus Girardia; species Girardia tigrina. The sequence goes on from MQRK01227491.1 coordinate 15,379, forward strand.
ACTAGAACTTCATTCCATGCTTCTGAAATCCATTTTGTAATTTCTTCGTATGATATACGCTTTAAATTTCCAGATTTTGTATAATTTTTGTAACCGTTTATGAGTCAATTTTCCCACCTACTTCGAAGATGTGATTTGAACGATTTATTGACACTGATATCTAAGACTTGTAGTTTTTTAGTTAGACCTCCTGGAATCATAGCCATCAAAGTACCACTGCGATAAAGATTTTAGATAAAATTTCAGGTTGCAGCTTAGTAAAGAAATTAGAAAAATTATGATGACCGAAATTATTTACTAAGCCTCGGGCTTAGTAACTAGTAGAAGCTTATAACGAGATTTCAGGGTAAGTCTTATAATTTCTAAATTAAGTCAGTGATACCAGTAATTATGTAATCAATACATATGTTTTCCAATGAGATTTTGTGACACAAAAAACATTTTGTATAAATTTTAAAATTATTTATCCTGAAATGCTGATAATTTTTTATATATTGTTATATTTATATATTTGCTCGGGCCCGTACGGTAGTATACCCAAATAATAATAGAAAATGGTTAATTTAACTTTTCGTTTCATGAGTTTTGTATAAACTACAAACCGAGAAACCTTTATAAGTATTCATAAAAATACACAAAATTGAGCGTCTCGTTTTGCCTTTTTTATAAATCATCGCAACTCAGATTGCGTCCATCGATAACGTTAATTTTTTTAATCACAATTTTCATTAATTAATCAAATTTATGATCAATAAAAATTATTTAATTACTACTTTTTACTTAACTTTACTGCAGTCGACGCGGTATACTGTGATAAATTGTAGTGACCCTGGATGAGAGTGCATACATCTACGTTGTCTTTGTTGTGGTAGCTTAACTGAATAAGCTTCAGAAGTCCAAGGTACATCGAATCACCCACAGTCGACTGCATATCATTAAATATTTCATTTAAAAAGTAATTATGATTACCAATTTTTGTAATCATTTTTTGCTCATTCAGCAAAACAGGTTTTCAATTTTTGTTGATAGCTAATTTTAATTTGAGAACATTCATTATTCTGCATTATCAATGTGAAATAACACACGCTCATTCGATCACAAAAGAATCAAACCACACAGTTTAATATCTCCGTTTCGAAATTATTTTTTTATGTACATTTGACATTTCATTAATAATTTTTTTTCGTTTTCTAAATTTCCATTATCACATTCGCGTGTGTTAAAGAAAGTGTTTTTTCTGTGCGTTATCATAAAGTAACTATTGCGCAATACTCAATTATCAAATAATAGAAAATGATTTATTTAATTAATTCATTTAAAAAAATTTTTTCAATCGTTAACCGTCCAAATTTATTTAACCATGTGAACGTCTAAATCGACTATAGTCAGAATGGTTTGTAAATAATTTGTTTGATGCTCTTCATTCAGTATATACTAAAAAATGTAATTCAAATATTTTTGATCATTTTTTTATTACCAACCAAACTTCATTTTTGGAGCCTATCGATTTATTTTGTTGCGTTTCCATGGACTTCGTAAAGAAGATAATTAAGTCGTTAAATATTTCTTTTTAAAAATAACTTTTGTTCATTTAGTAAAAACATTTTTTCAATTTTTTTGAGTTTACTATGTGAGTTTTGACTATTTATCACCTAAACCAGTGGTGGCGAACCTATGACACGCATGTCAGTGCCGACACGAGAGCTCATTTTAGGTAACTCGCCTCTAAATGTTTTTATATTATGTTTTTTGATTAATTGATAATCAAATTAGGGATTAATTTAAAATTGATTAAAAATTTAATTGATAACATTTAATTCGAAAGCCATTTAATTCATATATATTATTTGAATTTCTATATTATATATCAATTAATTTTGTAAAAGAAGTAATTATTAGTTTTAATCTTTTTAGTATTTTAAATGGAATTACTTTTTAGTCTTTACTTTTATGATCTGTGACACGTAACGAAAGTTATGCTTCAATTAGTCGAATTTTGCCCCGCCGGTCTTAAGAAATACGCCATCACTGACTTAAACAGTCCTAAACTTTGGCTGAAACTAATTTCCTAGCCAGCATTAGTTTAATATGAATTATAAACTATAATTGATGATTGAATATTTTAAAAATCCTATAGTATAAAAAAAATAATTAGCAACCGTAAATTTTCACAAACATTTAACTAATTAACTTTTTCAAAAATGAATAAAAATTAATTTTCTTCGATTTTTCAGTTAACGTTAAACACCTTAGAAAGATGCTTTTGTCGCTGAAATTATGAAAATATTTATGAGTTATAAGTAAACGTTAAATAAATTATCGGTTGACTTTTGTTAACCGGCCATGTGGCTTTACTGTCTCAAAATTTCCCGTAACAATAGACAATTAAGAAATATGTAATTGGCATTACTATCGGGAATTCTACTAAATCGCGAAGATCCTATTTCCAATTTATTAATTTTTCTGTCGCCAAATGACACTATATAATATTTCTTTATAATTATTGAATTTGTAAATTAAATAAATTAATTTCAAAAAATAAAAGAAAAACAAAATCAATAACTCCAACTTTCATCTATTTACATTTATAAAATGAATTCATTCAAATATTTACATTTGTAAAATCGATATTTTTAATTCTATAAATATTTTTTCCCATTTTCTACAAATAAATTTTTAGACTTTCCTCATGAAAAATATTTATTTAATTTTCGTTTTTTTATGTAATCTTGATTATTCAATTGTGTGCTTGTAATGAGATGAAGGTGTTTGTGCCTTATTTTATAAGAATGCTAATCCCTTTCCAGGGCAATTATGTAACACAGATTATCTAACCAACACACATTTAAAATTCAAACGATTCATTCGCGATAAACAATGAAAGCGCCAATTTAAAATTTAAATTGATTTATTTAAACAAATTTTTATGATTTGTTAGGATAATTTTGAAGACAATTTAAATATTTTCTATTTGAATTCTCTTGATTTGTCGAATAGTTTTTATAATTATTTAATCATTTGTCGAAAAAAACACGGACAAACGAATTACTTTCTGTGACTACATTTACGGATAGAATTTAGTAAAGAATTTCGAATATATTAATGATGACTTTTATTATGCTGAAAGTGTGAGGATTTCTCTTGCTGATTTTGATGAGTTATCGATTGTTTTTATTATCACGTGTCTCGCGCCTTTTTTAAGGTGAAACTGATAACTGTTCATCTATTTTAATTTTTTTTTAATTTTTTTCCACAAGGAAAAGTGAAAATGTGTTTTTTGATATTTTAAAATCGAAACTCTATTATCATATGTCTAAATGCAATTTATTGAAATTTGAAGGGTTCCACGAAAATCGAGAAGTGATCATCGGGGAAGACATAAATGCATCTAAATTATTTTCATCATTCTTTATATTAGCTTGTTTTCTGTATTTATATCCATGGAATTTAGAAACCTTTTTTAAGTGCTTTTTACTCTATTAATTTTCTCTAAACTTTATACATTTTCTCACTTTCGATGACAATAGATGATAATGTGAAAATTTGATCAAACTAGGAAGTCAAAAAAATTGTTTTTGCTAAAAGCGTTTACGATTATCCACAAAGGTTTAAACTGTATTAAATTGAAACATTTTCGTTTTTCTTCTTTCATGCTTTATAATAAATTATAAATGAAGTTGTAAAATTTTTTAGAATGAAATTTTCCCTTCTACAAAAGATTTAAATAGTTTCTAATAATGTAATTAATTTATTAAAACATGTCATAGTAATTTTCCCTATCCACAAAAGATAATGAAAAATTCTGTTGGCAAAGTTGAGTTTAAAAATAGTATCACTAATTTTTTTTTAAGTTGGTGATACTATTTGGGTCGTGATACTATTTGGTGCTTTTAATTCCCATTAACAAAAATATCAAAATATGAATAAAAAAGAAAAGAAATATCAATAATACTTTATTCATTAACGACATCCAAACAATCTACATGATCATTATCATCTAAACAGTCTACATGCTGATCATCTACATCTTCCCCGGAAATAGACTCGTAAGGAATTTTTTCAATCTGGTTTGAAATAGCCCCAGCCTCGCAAAACTTTCTACCATAGACATCATGCTTTGCTATATGCCAATCGTCAGGGTTCGAACTAAATTCTGATGATATTATTGAGTTTTGTATGGTTTCGGTTTTCAATTCATTCAAAGATTCTCCGACCCATGAATTAACCAATTCCTTCGATGGTGGTTTTGGATTACCATTTTTGGTATAAACAACAGAATCAGAGTTCTTTCATTCATTAATACGAAATTATTTCTAATCTTTCAAGGAACGAAAAATTCCTATGTCTCCTGCTTGTAGATAAGATGTCAATCCCCTGGGATCACGATCATTTCAACATTTCTCTTAATAGAATGTTCTTTTACTTGTAGGCCTAAATGAACTCGACACGAATCCCAAATAATACACTTACTGTTGCTTGAATCAATCAAAGGAAACATCTGGTCGATCCACTTTATAATTAATTCTTGGTTAACCAAGGATTTTGATTGAGTATTATACAAGATACGATTTTGTTTATAAATAGGACTTCCATCCTTTCTTTTATGGATTACCAAAGGCATTGCCTTCTTACCATCTGCCCAAATAGAAATCAGTGATGTTACTATCATTGAACTAAAACCAGTTGATTTCATTACTAATACTAAGGGTGATACTATAAGGGTCGTGATACTATTTTAATAGTATCACTAAAAAATTTTTAAATTGGTGATATTATTTGGGTCGTGATACTATATGAGTTGGTGATACTAATTGGTGATACCCGTTAGTTTATAATCAAAACTAAACATGCTTAACGCTTCTGTTTAAGTACAAATATTAAGATCAATAATTTACAAAGTTGTACATGATAATCTGAAATATACATTTAAAAGATTGACTGAAATCTCTCAAAACTACAGAAATTGATAGTTGACTTTCTGGAACAAACTTAAATCTAAGACAACACAATATTTATGAATAAAATCAATGGCGTAAAAGTTTAAATTATAATTTCAAAAAGAATCATTAAAAAAATCTAGGATCCAGGAACAGTTGAGTGTTTGTTTCAATTGTATTGGCTCGACATCATGTAGTTTTGCATGGAATGTGCTAATTAAGCAATTTTGTTTATTATGAATATTGATCTAAATAATTATTTTATTGATTTACAATGCTTCTATTGCCAGAGAAAAAGGATTATATTGAAACTAGTTATTTACCAATCAACAGTTTTGCCAAAGTGTCACACGGGCGGCGAGTTATTTGTCGCGTCATTTTGTGCTTTGCAGGTTTTCCGTTAGGGAACACTTTTATCTGTCTTAATATTGTTCTAAATAAAATATTGAAAATATATACTTTTTTTAACAATGTAACTAAAAATAAATAAGCTGTGAAGTGGTTAATATCAGAATAAAAAAATTCTTCAGGATACATAAGCACATAAATTGTCATACGATGCGCCGGCCGTCGTAAGCAGTTTTATAAAGATTATTGAACTTCCAACAATATTCAATTAGAAATAAATTCCGTTATTGTGTTTTTATACCTTTCCTTCTTTATACTTTCCTTATTGGAACTAAAATTAAAGCTATAATAATGAAAATATAGATTTTGAACAACGGAGATATACATATAATCTAAACATAAAAACATGTCTTGTAAAGAATTTTAAAATACTTATGAAAATCTTATTTTTGGGGTCACAATTTATTTCACGCATTAATCAATCCACAATTTAAATGTGAGACAATTTGAGTACATATTCTATTCGATCTATTTTTTTTCTTTTTCCGTTCATTGATTTAGTTGGGCTAGCAAAACATTAAAAACTATTATCATTTTTTTTGTTTTATTTAAGTATATAATAAAGAGGAAAATTGATCTATTTAAAAGAATATTTTTCTACATTTTATTATTACGTACTGTATCTTTTAATTATTAAGAACACTTAATTATAGGAATATTGTAACATGTTTATAAAAAAACGATAAAATATCCACCAATTAACCTGATTGGTATCGAATATTTTATCCTTTTTTTATATATAAAAAAAATCTAAACAAGTTAAACTGATGAATATCCCGATCAATTAACTTGTGTTTATGGTGATGGAAATAAAAAAATAGTAACTTTAAATAATAACTCTTTAATGAAAATATAACTCACAACTGAATAAGTAAAAATTCTTCAACGTCAGTTAAATAATGTCAGCGAAATAAAGTAATTAGGGTAGATCACGTAATATTTTTTGATTTCCAAAAACCAATATTGAGACGGATAATGTGAGCGAGAAAAGTCACTACAGAATTAAAGCAATCCACTTAGTTTGTTTTGGTAAATTTTCGTTAATATAATTATTAATTGTGATCAATATTATTTAAATTTTAAATGACATTTGAATTTTTTTATTAAATTGTCAAGGCAATTTAAAGCTTTCTGCTTTTCTTGTTGATTTTTTTTAGTTGTAAGTTAATCTCATCATCGAACGAACGAAGACAAAAATCTTTTTCCTTTCCGAAAACTTTCTTCATCTATTGATCTTCTGATTTACATTGGTCTTCTGATTTTCCTCTCTAACGACACGAGTAAAAAAAATAAAATAACAAACAACGACACAGATGACGAAACACAAGTAAATAAAAATAGACAATTCGCATACAATAACAAAGAATAAAAAAATAATATATGATCACACTAAAAAAAACAATCCAGTCTATTAAATGGGGTGTCGGGTTATTACAATGTTCTTTTCAAACATTTTAGTTAATGGTTGAAACTTAAGAATGTTGCTTGTGAATTATTTATTTCAGTTATTTAAGCGTATCCTCCAGGAAAGTAATTTCATGTTAAAAATCATTTAATTCTATTGAACTAATGTTCTTTTTTATCCTGTTTCATTTTTATTAAATAAATTTAAATGAGTTTGACAAAACATATTCTGTCACAATTTAATCAAATGTCAGTGTACTTTTCTTGCTTGAAATGTTTTTATTGAGTTTTCCAAGAATATTTTATGAAATCAAATACTTGACTTGATCTATCAGCACAAAAAGCACAGTCAAACTCTGAATCGTTTAGTTTTGAATTTTAGAACCGAAATAATTTCTATTATTGAAAGAAACTTTCATATGGTTCATCAATACATTCACAGGCAATAAGTCAAATATTCAAATGTGATCCAAATGAGACCCAATTTATTATTAGAAAAGTAAAATGACTGAAGATAAATTATTTATATTAAATTCATTAATATATTTGATATATTTAATTTTAGACGATTAAAAATATTTTGTGATTGTGGGGCATGCAGTCAGCCCGGTCGCCCATACGCCGCACCACTTAATTATCTGGAATCTCACCGGCTCTAAGTGGTTCCTTTGATCACTTCTGTCGACGGGCTGTGTGCTCACCTCACCGTCCGTGACAGTGGTATTACTCTTCCCGGGGATAGGCGCCGGTTATTGACGGTTCCACTCTCGGTCGCGGACTGAAAATCAACAATCGGGTCAATGGTGACTGTTTGAGAATATAAAAAAGAAAATTAAAATTTTAATTGTTATGAAATTTTATTTGTAAATAATTTATGTTTAACTGAGTTTTGTGTAAATTCATAAATGTAAGTTTATATATTAAAAAAACAAAATTATTTGCATTGTTTTAATGCATCAATTTGTATAAAGTTTTTGACAAGTAACAAAATTTATGCGATTATTGTTTTTTTTATTGCAATTGAAAATAAAATAAATGAGAACTGGATCTCATCCACCGAAAACGTATCCGAGAATTTTGGAGAAATCTAACGTAAAAAAACAGGAAAATAAAACCGACGAGTAGTGCAACGATATTCGACAAGAGATTATCAGAATATGCGAAGCACTGCTTCTTCGTTGATGTCGCCAAAGTCGACTCGAACGACATTAAAATCGAAATTATTGAAGAAAATCCGAGGATCTCTAATATCTCCGTCAATTCCCGAATCGAAAACCAAAGATGAAAGACAAATGATCGAATTCTTGCTGCTGCAGATGCACCCAGACACTGGCATCTCCGACGAAGTCATGTCAAACATGAACAATTTTGTGAACGATGTTTTTGAACGGATTGCAAGGGAGGCTAGACGATTGGCGCATTGCAACGAGAAGTCGACGATCACGAACAGATAGATCCAGACGGGAGTGATGCTGCTGCTGCCGGGAGAATTGGCTAAACGTCACCAGTTGCGAAAGAAATATGGCCCTCTTTAGGGTCAAAATTGGTGATTGGACAGTAAATGCAGGTGATAAACATTTTGATAAACAGAAATCGAAAACAAGACACGAGTTAAAGAACTCTGGGCGCGGCTGCCGCGCTCAACCTGCCGCTCTGCGATCAGTGACCGAAAACATCGATTCCAAAAAACCAGTGAATGTGTTGAGTGTGCCTGCCCAATTTGCGAGAGAAAGAAGGTGCATCTGACGTGTACCGACACTATTCCGTAAGAATCCGACTGTATTAAATTCGATAACGTTGTATTCTAACTCTCGGTAGTAGCAATAACAAAAATTTCTTCAATTACAACGCAACTTCAGAAGAAAGTGAAGGCAGCAATTAAATCCGAATTGTGTAATTACATTTATTTGTTTTAAAAGCATTATTAACAGTTAATCAGATTTTTTATTATCTCTGTTTATATCTTTCTGAGTACGACATTGATTTTAAAATTCATTGGTTAAATCTTTGTTAAAAAAATATATATACATGTACATTGGACCTTCCGCTTTTTTCATTTATGCTCTTTAAAAGGTCCACCAAAACTATAGAGTATCTATCAGCCCTCCAATTGACCCGAAACAGGGTCGCATTGCTTCGGTATCCGAGATATTTTGGCTCCCACGTAAGAAACGACTACCTATGGATTTTATTTTTATAGTTCTACATTTTTTGCTGTTTTTGTGGACTTTATACAGCCGGTAAAGGGACATCTGAAATCTCCTCTCGCAGATAAGTCTGTGATCTTAAACGACACATGTTTCTTTGAACTGATCATTTCTATCACCACCATCAATATAGTCTGAGGTTCCGTTGCTAAAGTACTTTGAGTTTCTGGAATATCTTTGCTATTTTTGTCGGCTTCCTCAATTGTGTTGGTGATTAGATTGTTTTTTTTCTGATTGATTCGATCACATTCTAAAAATTTCATCTGCGTTCAGTTCATGATCATTATTGAAATTTCTCGTCAGCCACCTCTTTGTTTTATAAGTCTTTTACTTCATGTACATTTGAAAAGTTGTGCGTCTTCTTCTGTATTCACCGTCCTTGTTGTTTCTGTTAGGGCGAGAATGGCCATCAGTTAATTATCTTTCCTAACATGTCTATTGAATTCCTATTGCTCGGCGAACTGCTTGTAGCATCTCTTTTTTGACATTGAAGATACTTCTCCCTTTCCTTGACTAGTTTCTGCATATCTGTTCTTGTTAGATGGGCCCTGTCTTCTCTGATTAGGAAGTTTACATAAGTCTTTCAATCTACAGTGCGGTCTCTGGGAATGATGTGATTCATGAATTAATCATAGACCATCTCATCTCTGAAAAGCCACTGTATATCTACTTGGAGACATTCGGAGATTGATTGCTTCTTCCTCCCAATGATATGCTTCACCCTTAGCATTATGGAATGTCCACATTTGTTTTATGTACTCGAAATCGTATTTCGTTTCCATATTACAATGTAATACAAGACGTCTGCTGGTTATAATGTCCATTTGTAGCAGGAATCCAATGTCCAAAGTATCTGTACGGATATTTTATATTTTTTTCAAATCTAAAATGTATCTGGTGCATAGATTGTGATGCACCTGTAGTTTCTCGATGTTCTTCTCCGTTGTTCGCCAACTTTCTCAATAAATTACGGAAAATATACAGGCGTTCAAAATTTTTAAAATGTGTTTCAGAGTAAATCTGGAACTCCTCAGTACTGGTTTCAGATCCCTGATCTTCTGGGTTCCTTTACTTATTCTTGTCGTCACATCTTTATCCATGTTTCGAGTAGAGGAGATCACGGATTCCAAGTAAAAAAACTTGAGACCCACTCAATACCGACCTCAAGCTGGTACTTAGTTTTAAGGACCCTGGTATTTCTATTTAAGTTGAGTATCTTGGTCTTGTTAATATTGATTTATTAAATTCAAATATTGACTTATCCAATATCTAGAGATTAATTCCTAATTTCAATTTGGCATATTCAGTATTGTCGGATCTTAATTTTTTTACCCAATCTTTGGATTTCTGATTGCGAAGAAGATCTATTTTGAGTTTAATTGTTGATTTCTGACGAGGATAATTTAATTTACGCATCGGTAAGGCTCACGCTTTAGTTTCTCAAATATTTTCTTTAAATTAATATATTTTAAATTCTATAAATTTTATAATTATTAATATATCAAAATAATAATTCCTATTTACATACTTTAAATTAACTGCGACTGAAGAACGGTGTTTCTCAGTCACATAATATCCTACAAGTCTCAAAGGGAAATTACTTTATACTTTTATAAAAAATTGTAATCGTGTATATTTTTATAAATATTTTTAATAAAAATATTTCTACAAGTCTCGTGTTGTTTTATTTTTCTTTATAGATTAAAGTTAATAATTAATTAAATTATAATAATTAATTAAACTATCAGATCTTAAATTAATTGATCTTGAGATTTGAGCGGAGATTTATCCTATAAGTCTCCCTTTGTTAGTTTAATCGGCCAATAATTTTCCTTGACCGCCAACAACATAGTTATATTTATTTATTTTACTTTATTGACATAATTAAATTGTATGTGATTTTTGTCAATAAAAAATGAAATTTGATCGCTTTTACTTAAATGTAGAGCACCAAAGACTTTCTGTATATTAAAAATAAAGAAAAATATTATTTTTAATGTAAATATCATAAAACGGCGATCATTTAATACTTTTATATATAAATTTTTTTCCTCAAGAGAAATATAAAAACATTTATTTAAAAGAATAAAGAAAACTATTTTTGTTTTAATTAAGAACATTAATTAAAAAACATAAAAATATTTTCGTTTTTTATTCAACTGATTTATTTTATTAAAGTTTTTTTGGAATACTAATATTTTGTTTGAAAAAAATAATTTGTGCAAAAAAATTTATTTTGATTTTTTTTCAGTTGAGTTTGACATAATTTGCAGAATAATTAAATTAGCAATTTTTATCAACTTTTTATGCAGCAAAAAATTTCTGTTTTATTCTAAAATTAGGAATTATTAGAAGAAAATTGAGAATAAAGAAAAATAAAATCAGAAGTTTTTATAAAATATTTGGAAATTTTTTTAAATGGAGTCGAAATCGCATAAGATAATAAATATTTTTGATATTACTTTGTTCCGACCAAGGTTTTCGGAAAAAATATAATGTTATCATTTAAATTATTTTTAACAATAAATATAATTTTATTTTTTAAATTATCGCAATCGGTATCTCAGAAATCATTAACTTTGTCTTTCTTTTGTACATTCCAGCAAATGGGCAGAGTAGCATCAAAACTTTACTTCCATGGTTCAACTTCATTCTTAATATTTACTTATTAACCAGTTACTCTAGAGAATGGGCGAAATGTTTCGATGGTCCCTTTTCTGAACATTATTTAATATGTTTTGCTGATTCACCGTTTTGTCTTTGTGAGAAAAGTAAATATTAAGAAATTATTACTGAGGTGACGGCCATCGAATAGAATTGTGACTGCCGACACCCTTTATTCATGCGGAGGTACACCGGCTGGAAAGAACAGCCAAACGCTTTGCTGTCGCTCTTGATCCGCACATGTCAAGTACCCACCAGTCAGTAGTATGAAACTGGAACACTTACCCCAGGACCGGAGATATTGGGTTCTTTGGTTGTGTGCCATTTTTATTGGGGTGTGTGCTATTATTAATAAAAAATATTAATATATTTTTTTAAAATAGCACACACCCAATAAAAATGGCACAAACCTAACCCCAATATTTGGGGTCCTGGGGTAAGTGTCCCAGTTTCATACTACTCCGGTCGACGGGTCAGTATTGCGGTTGGTGTGCGCTGGTCCTCCGTTGTGCACCACCGAACGTGGGGCGATGGGTTACTTTTGGAACCGTGGGTGGTCACAACGATCCGCTCTCGCGACACCGGGCGGTTTCTTTGAAGGAGCAACGCGTGTCGCAGGTGCACCGCCAGCAGATAGGTGTCGGTATCGCAGTCGATCGGATCGGTTCAATCAGTGGTGCGGATTTTAGAGGTCACGTGTTTTTCATTATTTATTAAGTTTCTCATCAAAAGAAAACGAACTGTGTACATGCATATCTGTATTTCGTTATTTAAAAAGTTCACATAACTTTAATTGTGTTTAATTTAATAATAGAAAAATCGATTCCATTTGAAAGTTTTTTCAATTTTTTGATTGATTTTTTTATCGTCTATTTTCTTGAGCACTACAATTACAAATTACTTTTGATAACTTGTTTGAATAATTTTATTTGTGCATTTTAATAAATCTTTGAAAAAAATTCTTACTTTTAACTTGAAATGAAAGACAATAATTATATGTGAATCGGCCCAGTTAACAGCCTTGAAAAAATTGTTAACCGCAATCTTACTTTATGAAATGAATCTTTTACAGTTGAATTTATTTTGAATGTTTTTTTTTATAATTGAAACATTATTTTACGGCTCATCTTACAATAATATTGCTGTGTAAAATTATTTTTGAAGATAATTTCACTGAATATCTTTAAGTTAGGATTCTTAGAGGCGTTACATAAATGTGAATTCGAGGGCTTTGGTATCAAAGAATGTACAACAAAATCTGATGTACGACTAGGATCTGATATTACTCTCCTCCTCGTCATGGAACCTCGTAACTAATCGATGCAAAGTGGTTAGGCTAATGTGTAACCGGTCAAATAGGGCCAGCACCCTATGCGCAGTATATTTACTGCTTCTACTACCTTAACTATGAGTCTAGCAAGACTCGTAATCAAAAAGCTCCAGAGGCGTAAACCAGTCGAGAAGAGTCCCAGTGTCAGACTGAATCTTGGAAATTGGAACGTCAAAGGATTAAGATATGAAAAACTCGTTAATCTGATCGTGATTCTGGAAAAGTTACACCTGGACATGTGTATTTTGATGGAAACCCACTGTGACAGAAATGCTGTGCAGGAAATTGGATATTAGGTGATTCTGCACAGCGGGAACATTTTAGGGGTCAGGAAAGTACGAGGTATCGCATTAATGATTAGAAAGACGGATAGTCATAACATCGAGACTATAATGAAAAGTGATCGTATACTAGTATGTTGGATTCCAGAAAGACATACAACAATCACCGCTGTCTATAGTCCTACGGACTGTAGATACTCTCCAGAAGAAAAATCCTTGGCTAAATCTACTTATCATGAACTCTTTATTGGGGGTGATTTCGATTGTCGTGTTAAACGCATAAAAATGAACACGACACAAGGTGGCCCCTAATATATGGAATACAATTTATCGGAAAATTGATCAATAATTATATAGATGATGCAACAATACACTGAGTGAAAACTGTATATTTCTTATCGTATACTATGGCTCGGAGAACTGGCGTACAAACGAAAGCCTCATCAGAAAACTTGAAGCCCCACATAAAGCGTGCACAATAACAGCACGTAATGTAGATAAGAAAGATCATATCAGAATGATCTCGATCACTATCGGATTAGATCACCAAATGAACATCGTTGCCAAGAGACGGCTTTTGTTCTACGTACTTTTTACAACAGGAGAAGGTCAGTGATGTGTGCAAAGAATTCTGAAAAGCACAATGGAATGCAATAGAAAGATCGTGGGAAGAAGCAAACAGAATCTCGAAGAATGCCTACGGATCGATACGGAAAGACTGTTCGGAGAGACCGCCTCTTTTGACTCTGTTATCAGCATGTTAGCAGATGGCAATCAACTCTGAATGTGAGACCAATTCGGTCATTTAATCCGCAACAGGAGTATCGTAGGGAGGAAGTCCGAAGATCTACCGAAACTGATCAAGCCAAGAATGAAAATGGTCCAACGTCACTACGAGCTTTGCAAGAAGGCCTTTGTAGGACAAAAGAGCTCAATAGACATATAAAATGGATCATGAAACGGCACCGAACAAGCAGAAACCTTATCTATGTCAGTACAGTAGTGTAAAAATGGGCATTCTGTCGACCACCCCCCCCC
>MQRK01227493.1:8325-23113 GCA_001938485.1 Girardia tigrina
CATGCCTTAGTTCAACTGGCGAACCGGCTTCACAACACCACTCACCAAAGTCGAAACCTTGGATCATTGCGATGCAATCGACCACTCGGCTGTAGGGTCACTACTCCACTACAGTCATGACACTCAGGACGGAAAGCGATGCCTAGCTCATACGATTCGCAAGTTCGTAGTTGCTACGATATTCTGTCGGCTCAGATATCGGCTAGCTTTTGGGCACTTTAGCCTAGAGACCGATATCTCTAGTTTTTCAGGGATACTACGTAGAAGTATACCCTCTGGCAGCACAGATGATCCCTGATATTCGAGTTTTGACACCCGTGACAATTAAATTTATATACCAAATTAGCTTGCAAATCACAAACTGTTTTCGATTTGTTTGAGAGGAAACTTTGAACTTTGGATGTGACAAAGACTACTTTAGCACTACTTATTGTTCTACAAATACTCTTCTTAAAAGGCTCTAAATCCTTCAGAATATGGAATTTTAATGATTTGTTTGTATTCTTCAGTATTTTCTTGTTTTAATTGTTTTTTAACTCGTGCATCTGTACATAATTTGTCTAATGTTACCCTAATGTTGTGTTCTATTTGCTTGTTTGTATACACATTGTCCCTCAAGCGCCTTCTAAGAATATTTAAACCCTGATTTGCAATTTCAAAACTGGACGACAAACTTCAAACTCTGTGAACAAGCCCTTTGATCATACCCTCTCTGTATTTTTCCTCACTGTATTTTTTTCTGTATTGTCACTAGGATGAATGGAGGCTATAAAACTGAATTATTCAGAAAGGCAAAGTTTTTGTGAGGAAAAATACAGAGAGGGTGTGATAAAAGGGCTTGTTCACAGAGTTTGCAATTTGTCGTCCAGTTTTGAAATTGAAAATCAGGGTTTAAATATTCTTAGAAGACGCTTGAGGGAAAATATGTATACAAATAAGCAAATAGAACACAACATTAGGGTAACATTAGACAAACTTTATCTCTATTTCTGCATTTTTTCATGTGATCTAGAATCGAGCTATTCCTACTCAACTGNGTGTGTTCAGCTATTCTAGTGCGGAGATGACGATTTGTTTCTCCAATGTACAAGGATTCACACTTGTGACATTTAAATTGATATACTAAATTAGCTTGGACACACGATGGAGTTTTTAATTTATTTGAGAAATATCTCGATAGTTTATTAGTTATAAAGATCACCCGCACATTAAAACCAAATTAAAAATATATACATTAAAAAATGCAGAAATAGAGATAAAGTTAACTATGAAACTGAATTTACAGTTTTGAAGAAACATTTTGACACATATCATGAGAGGATAGTTGCTGAGGCATTATTAATAAAGTATTTAAAACCATGCTTAAATGTTCAAAGTGAATTATCCAATCATATTAAAATCTTTTAATATTAATTAAAAAAAAGATAAAAAAGAAAAAAAGATCAATTGCTTAATAGTCAATGTGCCATATGACTTGTAATTTGAAAGTTACTTCACAACTGATGATGCCGTAATGGCGAAACATGTTTTGAAAAATAAAAAACTTTTTAAATGGCGTTTGTTATTCATTGTATATATATATATATATAATGTAAATAAGTTTAACTAGTAAATCAGATAAATTTTTTATATCCATGCTTTATGAGGGCGGAACTCTGCTTGGCCAACACAATTTTTAATTTTTTATTGTTTTTTTTGAAAATATTTTTTTAATTAAAATTTTGTAGACAAAGTAGAGTTCTATCTGCATAAAAATAGATATAAAATTTGTTTTTGATTTACTAGTTAATTCTAAAATATATATATATAAATCTAATATGGAATTTACAATATAAATTTTAAGCGACATTAATTTTATTTCAATAAATCAATATACAATAATTATTATTACTATTTATGTATTATACTTAATAAACGTTTTCAATCAATGGACGACACGAACGATGTGACCCAAAACTCAACAGAAATCGATATCGACATTGTCGAACATCCAGTCGACGAGTCTTCATTCAACAACACCGGGATTCCAGATGGACACGTTGAAGCGACATCGAATGACGAGAACAACATTTTGGATTTTGAAAACGACAATATCGATATCGACGACAACATCTTCAATTACTTGCACGATTTCGCTGACGTTTCCTACTTGGACAATCCGTCAGACAATGACGATTTGGAAACGTTTGTCGATGGGAATCTCGAAGGGAATATCGACGATAATCTTAGTATTCAAGTGTTATTGAGTGATTTGGAAAACGAGTATGTGGATTTGTTGTCAGAAGTGACATTCTCGAAAAACACCGATCAAAAACTATCAGAAGCTCACGAAGAAATAATCACGATTTTAAATGAAATGAAAACCGAAGAACCACAGACAATTAAAACAACAGAAAACAGTGACAAAATGAACACGAATGAATCGAATTCAACTATAGAAATATTAACAGAATCGGTTTTAAACAACACAAATAAATCGTATTCAAACAACCTAAGCATCGACTCGATTCTTTATTTTCTAATTGTTTTACTCGAAAGAAACGAAACGGAGTATTATCAAATATCATTTTTCGATCAGAAAAATTCATTTCAGAAAAACAAACAATTATTTATTGATTATTTTTTCGAACAATTCATTGAAACAAACAAAACGGAAACGGTGTTTAAAAACGAATCGGAAAATAGCGTTTATCGATTGAAAATAATCGAAAAAAAGAATTTGAAATATTCATCGATTTTCAATCTGCAAAATCGATTATTTGAAAAAATTCTCTTTCATCAATCGTTTAACGATAAAATATTTATCTGTTTGGAATTGTCGTTTTGTCTCGACGATTATTTGAATTCGTTTTTTGATGCAGATAAACAAAATCAATTTATTAACGAATTTTATCGAAATAGGAATATTTTACAAACAATTGATGAAAGTTTTTTTACAGTCGATAATTTACAAACGAATTATTTCGGTGAGTCGTGTCGAATTACTTACGACATTTTATCGGGTATTATTTATTTACATAATAATAATATAATTCATAATAATTTGAATTTGAAAACGGTTTACGTGACAGAAAATGGATTGATAAAAATCGGTGGATTTTTCTATGATAAAAACGATTGGGAAAAAAGTAAAACGGAAAGTGATAATCCGGAATTGAAAATACGAATGGAAAATATTTCCGATAAGGAAAATGTCGGACGATTACTTTCCTTTGCAACGGATTATTATCAGTTGGGTAACATTATCACAGCGGTTTTCATTCCCGGATTAAATATTTTTAGTTACGAAAATTTCCCAAAAGATATTTTAAATGAATTATTAATTTGCTTAAACGATTCTTTATTAATTAATAATCAAAATTATTGGAGTTTGCAAGTTTTGTATAATGAAAATTTGAATAAGTTTGTCGAGACGCGTTTTTTGAATATCGGGAATGAAGAGTTAGGTCGATTTCTCCATTCGTTCTATCTGCCTGACTACAAGCGTTGTTGTAATTACACGAAACCAGTTGTCATTCGACAGTTGACCAAAGAATTTGTGGAAAATATTCTTTCTTACGACAGTTTGAAAACGTTATCGTTTTATTCGGATAAAAATGATTGGTTTTCTAATCGAAATTATTTATAACTTAAATATTTAACATTAATTTTCAATGTCTGACTTCAAATTTAGAAAAAATGTTTAAATTTGTAAAAAAAATGTTGAAGCTTTCTTTTATTTGAAAAAAAAGAAATATTTGAAATATTATTTTTCTTATGTTTTGTTTACTTTTAAATCTTTCATTCACTTAAAAACCTTTTTTTAATATGACACTAACATATTAGAATATGGCGCATGCAGTCATTTACTCGAAAATAAGTAAAATGTTGTTTGGGTTTTATTAGGAATATTTTGAGAGTTTGAATGTTGTATGTTGATTTGGAATTGTGTCTCTCCTACCAAGATGGATGATTAATATTTGAATTCTTATTATCTAAAAATATGTAATGTTTAAATTTATTTCTTATTTGAAAGAATTGTTAAATTTTAAATAAGTTAGTTTATTTTATTTACAATTTTTAAATAAATAAATTAAATTAATATTTTTTTAAATAATTAATAATCACTTAAATTTTTAACCAATAAATTTGAAATAAGTATTTTAACATTTTATGTTCATTTGCTCAGATAATAAAATTAAAGTCATTAATTATTTAGACGGATGCTATCATATGAAAGTCTTGACGAAGATTGATCTGAGGATAATCAAACTTGTAATATTAATAAAAATATAATATAATAAATATAATAAAAATAAAGTCATATTGTAATTTAATTAATAAGGTTTTTTGGATTTTGCTTATTTGGAATTACAATTATTATTATTAATTAATGTGATATTTTTTACAGATGATCAAAATGTGAAGAAATGGTTTTAAATATGTTATGGTTCTGTGGCTTTCAAAACATGTGAACATATTTTGGGAACTGAGTTATTTGGCTTTGAGCCCCCAGGTTATCGGTAACCAACCATAAGATATTGTTATATTAATGTAATCTCTGCGTGTGTGTTTTAGCTCTTAACCCATTCTACTTAACACCACAACTTGCCTCTCAACCCCCATATCATCTGCAAACAGTGATAGGTGATGAGGACCTTCCAGGTTCAAGACCTACATAGGTTTAAGACCAGATAGGCCAGATCATATCTAACGGGTATGATGTGATGTTATGATTGAAAATAGTTGGTATTAATGTGTTGACCCCAGGATGTGATATTATGTGTTTTATGTTTATGCGTTGTGCCCCCTAGCAAGTATGAAAGATTATCTCAACAATCCATCTTTTATTACTTTATTCATTACGAATTTATTTACAAAAGTGTAGACTCGAGTACAATGACGCACATCCTCTGTTTATGTGTGTGATTTTAGAGTTAAGACGTAGTGTTAAGACGAAGAAAGAGATGCTAACTGATTTTAACTATTTGGTGCTTGTCATATTTTAAAATACCGAAACAACAACTCACATGAATCAAAAATAAAACTTTATTTATTAAAACATTTTACGACGTTGTCGATGCTTTTACGAAGCCTCTGTCGTTGACGTCGTTTTAAATAACCCTCGGCCTCTGTAATCGGCGATCGACCATTGCGTTCCCAAGGTGCACGACTCCTTTCCTTCCTTAGCTCTTATCTTTTGTCACATTTGCAACTGCAATTGCTCTAACTCGCGGATTCGATTCTCCATCATGACGTCCATAATACGCGTGCGTATTCTTCGGGCTCGACAGAAGCATCTTTTACTGCTCTTAGACTTGTGGATAAACGCTCTACATTGTCGCGTAAATTCAGCATCTCTCTGCGATCTGCTGCTCTGTCCTTTTTCAATAAATTATTCTCTTGTTGGAGACGCTCGATGGTTATCTTAGTCTGTTGTAATTCAATTTGTTGGAACATCTGGAAAGATTATTATTAAGAGAGAGATATGAGTTGTTTTTTTCGTCATTTATTCTTATTCTACGTATGCGGTCGAGAAAGATAGCAGTTTGATTTCAAATCTGCTCTCCGGTATGAAGTCTTTCGGGTTTTGTTTTCACCCTTATACTCCAAAGCCGGGGACTTATTCTGGCTACGACGAATCGCGGGTCAGAACCAGCCTTCAAGAATTTTGTGTAAATCATTTTTTAACGGTTACTCTACCTGTTGTGGTTCTTTGATTTACAAACATGTGAACATATTTTGGAGAACTGGGCTATTTGGCTTTGAGCCCCCAGGTTATCGGTAACCTACCATAAGATACTTTTATACTAATGTAGCCTCTGCATGCATATTTTATCTTCTTAACCCCTTGATGTTTATGACCACAACTTCCCTCTCAACCTCCATATCATCTGCACTCAGTGATAAGTGATGATGACCTTCCAGGTTCCAGATCTACACAGGTTTAAGACCAGATAGACCAGATCAGCTCTAATGGGTATGATGTGATGCTATGATGGTTTGACGATATTATATTATATTGACGATATTATATTATATTAATAATTACCTGCAACGTAAGATATTTATCGATTTATTTATTAATATTTATATTGAATCGAAATTTAAATTAGTTTTTCATTTATTTCAAATCACAATAATTATGCAAGAAGAAATTAAGAAAAATGATGAAATTATGCCTACGACTTCGAATATTCCAGCAACATTTAATGCTCAGAAATTATATGAATCCCGCAGAAGATTCCGAAATTTCAGATTCTCAATCCCATTATCGGATTTCGAGAGTAGAAAAGAGCATCTCCTAAAAATTTGGGAGAAAAATACGCTCTTTATGATGGGGCAGCAGGAGCTGTCCCACAATGGGTATTCACATTTGGAGCTCTTTGCAACGATGAATACTTGTAAATTTAATATTTGTTAAATCGCATTAGAATTAACCCACTATTAAATTTACAGCCATGACCTATGGATCCGCGCGACGTCAATTGGACGTGCCGTTCGTGACTGGCGTGCCTGACGAGGAGATCCAGGCGCCATGGATTATTGCTCGAAGAGCGATACAAGGGTAGAGGGGGGCTTAAAATTTATCTAGGAAACAGACGATGTGTTTCCTTCGATAGTATCTGGCCCACCGTTTTACGGTCAGAAACATCGAAGGAAGCGATGGAAATAGTAAAAAATAACAAGCCGGAACTTTTCTTTTTGAAAAGAAAGCAGTTGGCCGAGTCATTCGAGAATGAGTTCGGCCACCGCACTGAACCGGTATTTAAAAAATTTAAATATGACTTTATAAATTTATGGGATAACAAGTCCCATATATTTATTGGGCCAACTGGAATTGGCAAGACTAACTATGCCCTTAGTCATTTCCAGAAGGCCGTGCATATTACAAATATGCAAAATTTTAACCGAATAAATGAGGACAGTAATATCACCGATGGCATTGTCATCGATGATATTGAACAGCCCAAATTGAGTGTGCACAAACTACTCCAACTCGTGGATAAGGACGACGAGCATGGAGTAGATGTAAAATACGGGTACGGTTATATACCCGCTAATATGCCGCGCATAATATGCTTAAACTCGCTGGAATTCTTCTGACCAAAGGAGATTTCCAGCGTGTTGAGAAAAGCAATTGAACGGAGAATAACAATTCATTATTTTACAAATAAATTATTTAATTGTAATGAAGTAAATCAACAAACATCGTCTGCTTTTCCTAAATATCAGCCTCATCCGTCCCTTAAAATAATGTCGCAAATCGAAGAAAAAAATCTAAATGGAGATCCTATTCAAATCCAAAGAATCCATGAAGGATTTTTGTCCAAAAAATTGTTATCGGAAAAAAAAGAAGACATATCAACGATTAATGAAAATCCTTCCCAAATTGAAAAAAAATCTGATATTATTCCGTTGACTCCGACGAAGATCGATATGTATGAGGAAGCCCACCGAATGGGAATGCGTACTCCGCTTCCAAAACATTACAAGAGCTTCCTCCGATGGCTCCAAATGAAGAAGGAGAGGGACCTCATCGACTACATTGACCTCGATAAATTTCAAGAAAAGAAAATTGTTATTGATCTAGACGATAGTGATAACGATCTAGATTAATGTGATGTTTATTTTTGTTCATTTTTGTTGATAATGTTTATTTTAATATATGTATTATAGTTTTTCAATTTGTCTTTTGACTTTGTTTTTTATAAATGATTTCATAAGTAATTAATAATAATTAAAAATAGATAAGATTAATCATTAACTTTTATTTAAAGACCCTATTAAGTAAATTTATCTTAACTTTATAAAATAAATGAGAATAATCGTATACATTAAGGCCCACATTAAGACTAACAATTTTCGTACAATGTATATACACAGATCTATTTAGTAAAGGTTGCTTTATCTCAGAGGTATACTTCCATATAGGCTGGTTATTAGTTAGGAAGATAGGCATGCGATCTATTTTAACTTTTTGTTTATGTTTCTGAGATATTTTAACACACGGGCTTGATTCACAGATTAATTTCATATAGTCAGCATTACGCACATCAAGAATAATTTTTTCACCGATAGCACAATTTTTTCCTACTAAGTCCTCGAAACAAAACTCAGAATTTAAGTGCATCGTTGTAAAGAACCCGCAGTTGAGTCCCGCAGTGAGAATTTGGATAAAGAGAGTTTTTCCTGCATTTGAGACTCCGTCAATAATGATTGTTGTCGTCTTTCCTGCTCGTAATAGTAGAATCGTACCCAGCGCAAGAATGCGATAATTGACTCGATCAGTTTCTTCATCAATCGTAACATTACCACCAATGTGATATTGCCTAAGTAATAGCCGGTGATCAGGATTGATAGTAAACTCGTTAGAATCCAAAAAATCGACAACAAACTTTTCCAGAACATCATAAACATAAGCCTCAATTATAAATCACATAAATCAATAATAAATCGATAAATCAATAAATCGATATATCGATTAGTGCAAACATAAAGTGAGGAAAGTGAGGAGTTAATATATTATCATAATATATTATTACTTCCTTACTTTATATAGTAATAAAGGGAATAAAAGTACACTCCTCACTTTCCTCACTTTCCTCACTTAAGTTCCCACCAATCGATAATTAAAAGTACATACACACATCCTGCTTGGTGTTCTATTTAAAACAATTTTTTGAGGGGTGTGTGAGGGGAGATTTTTTTAACAATTATTTTAACAATTACGAGTTATTTATAAAAGTTTAGACTCGAATACCTCAACGCGAATCCTCCGTTGATCTGTGTGATTTTGGTGTCAAGACATAGTGACATGAAAAAGAAAGAGATGCTAAATTTTACTATTCTGTGCTGGTGATATTTTAGAAACAATGAATTAACAACATACAAGAATAAAAACTTTATTTTTCAAAACACTTTATTACGTTATTTATACTTTTACGGATTCTTTATCGCTTCCGTCGGTTTACATAATCTTTGCCCCTGTAGTCGGCGATCGACCACTGCGTCCCTAGAGTACGGGACTCCTTACCCTCGTCGACTCTCAACTTCTGCCTTAACTGTCATTGTAGTTGCTCCGAATACAGTCGCTCGAGCTCACGGATTCAAGCTTCCATCGCAACGCCCCGCTTCACCACACGGGCGTACTCCTCGGGTTCGATAGAGGCTTCCTTTGACACTCTCAGTTTCATAGGTAAGCACTCTACGCTATCACGCAGGTTCATTATCTCCTTACGATCTACTACTTGGCTTTTTCTTAACGACTTATTCTCCTGTTGGAGCCGTTCAATAGTTCTTTTGGCTTGCTCTAGCTCAATCTGTTGAAACATCTAGAAAATAAAAAAAATAAGTTGTTGATTCATTATTTAACCCTACTCTACGAAAAGTGTCAGGAAGGATAGCAGTCGGATTCCGAAACTGCCTTCCGATATGAATTCTTGAGCTTTGTTGTAGCTCATAAATTTCATATACCAGGGACTTATTCTCGCTGCGATGAAACACACGCCGGAACCAGTCTTCAAGAATTTAGGTTTTCTGATTTTAAGACTGACCCTACACAAGGGTATTCGATTGAAAATAGTAAAATTAATATTTAAGATCTAAAACTCATTTAAAGAAAAAATTGAAATGAAACTAATCATATAAAATTATAATAAAGTGAAAATCAAATACATAATTAAATTCAAATGAATAATGTACATAATAGGTAAGTAACCGACCATTTCGTGCAGAAAATAATTTTAAATACTCGTCACTCGAGAGAGAGAGAGTAACCCACTACTCTTTCTCTCGGTAGCGAGAATCCAACAATACCAACCTTTTAATTTGTTGCGAGGGTTTTCAAAATGTCAAGTTTATTTCTCAGATTTATTCTATCGTCTGATTTTAATTCTGATTTTTAATCGTCAAAGATTATCAGATTTATAACTGAAATTTGTTTCTGATCTTTACTGAAATTCGTTCAGTTTATATACTAAATTTTTCACTGACTTTCTCTGCGTGTCCAATTCTTATTGGTCCACGTACGTTTTGGAATCGTACGATCGGTACCTATTGGAAAACATCAGTCACTAATTTTATGCTTTCTAAAATTAAAAAATTTTTGAAAATTTTGGATCGATGATTGATAGTGTAAGTACTTTTATTTTGTTTTCATTTTACTATTTTTAATATTTTTCTCATCATTTTTCCAGACCTTCGGAGCATCCTTGTTTTTCCGAATCAATTGAATATCATCGGCGACGTTACTCCGCGCACGCGTTCCAAATTCCATGCGGAAATTCCACCGCGACGTAAGTGGATTTTAATTTTTACAAATGACCTTTAATTTTTTGTGGGTTTCATTTCATTTTTTCACCTCCAGGAGCCAGCATAGTGCATAGGCCCGCCTTTGTGACAATCCGGAGGAGAGTAGGAATTTTATTTTGTTTGATATATATATTCATAATCCATCTAAGTGATTAATTTTAACTTTATAAATTTTCGGTGAAAATATCATTTTCTGTTCGCTTTGTATAATATTTTACGGTATTTATTGTGCTTAATTTTTTGTAAATTTTAGGTTATTTCGCGATTTTTACTATTATTTATTATGTGCGCTGTTATTCGGTTTGTATTTTCTACGTCGGTTTTTAATCGGATTTTTATGCGGAGTTCGCGTATTTTCTTTAATCCGTTTATTTCTGATTTTTGGTAATTTTTGAGATTTTTTCCGCATCCAAATCGCTTATTTTGTTGCATCCTCCACTCTATATTCGTTGCAGCTTTTATGGATATTTAAGATTATCGTGTTTTTACAAATTATTACGCTATTTCGGATTGATTGGAATTTATTTCGATGGCATCCGTATAATATTGGACTCATTGATCAATCAATTATTCGATATTTTTGATGATTTCTATTTTAATTAATTTTGTGTTTCTTTCCATATTTCTCTGCTTCCGTTGCGTATCTTTCCGTATTTGCATCGTTTAATTTTTGCGATTTTTTTCTGATTTTATCGGTCATATTCCATCGATATTTGTGTTTATTGGTCGCAATATTACAATAAAATACATTATTATTATTTTCTTTTAGAATTTATGTTGTTTGATGTTGATTATGATGTTTTTGCAGCTTGTTAATTTTTATACGATTTTTCCGATTATTTTTTTGATTTTTTTGCGTTTATTTTGTGGGTTTTTATCATTATGTCTTCATTTGGCGATGTTCAAATTTATTCGATGTTACACTTATTTGTTATTTTTCTGCTGTTTTTTGATGCGATTATTATTTTTATTATCTGCGGGTATTTTTCGGATATTTTAATGATTTTTCCGACTATTTTCTTCGCTTATTCCTTTATAATTTATTCGTTATTCTACCGATATTTGCATTTTTCATATCATTTTATATACATTTTGGTACTTCTTATTATTTGCTTATTACAATTCTTACATTTTTGCGTGAATTCTCTTACTTTTTTGTGTTTCATGCTCTTTCTGAATATTTTGTTTTATTTGTACTTGATTTTTTTGTGTTAAATTATATATGTAATGTAAAATTTTAAGTTCTATCGCAACATACCCAAGGGTATTTGAGCTGAAATCGTAAAATTTTACCATTACATTAAATAAGATAATTAATTTAAAACATTTAATGGTTAGAAATTATTTACAAAATATTGTTATAATAATATTATAATAACATGATGCAGAAAATTAATCAAAATTAAAATGAGGCGAAACATGTTAAAATTATAATGAGATAAAATTAGATACAAATTTAAATATTAAGCAAAATTAAAATTAGATAATATGTGCATAAAATAATAATTGACAGGTACCGCCAGACTCGTAGAAAAGAAAAATTTAAATATTCGAACCCGAGAGAAAGTAACTCCCTACTCTTTCTCTCGGTCGCTAAAATTCAACGATACCTGTTGCGATTTTATTCTTGAAATTCTTGAAAAATTTTATTCTTATTCTCAAAATTTTGTCTCAAAAATTTTATCTTCAAAAATTTTTATCCAAAAATTTTATCTCCAAAAATTTATATCTGATTTTGTCTAAAAATCCCTCAGAATTTATACTGAGATTCTGTTCTAAAATTGTCGCGTGTCCGTTCTTAATTGGTCCACATACGTTTTGGAATCGTACGACCAATTTCGATTGGAATACGTCAGTGCGACTTTTAGACTTTCCAAAAATATAAAATTTTTGAACGATGATTAGACATGAAAGTACTTTTATTTTGTTTTAATTTTTCTATTTTTAATATTTATTTTCAGCCTTTTTCTAGACCTTCGGAATGATTTTTATATTCAAATCAATGGATTATGTTGGTGACGCTATTCCACTCGCGTCTTTCAAATTTCATCAGGAAATTCCACCGCAAAGTGAGTTTATTCCTTTTTATAAATGACCTTTATTTTTATGTTTTAAATCACCTTTTCACCTCACGGCATCAGCGTAATGCGTCGATCCACCTCTAGTACAATCAGAGGAGAATTGAGGTTTTATTTCATACTCTTATTTATTAATTTGCCATTTCAGCGATATTTGCTAATATTTATTATTTGTATTGTTTTTTGATTTCTATTTTCTACGTCGATCTTTAATCGGATTTTTATGCGGAGTTTTGTTATTTTGTTAATCCGTTTATCTTTGATTTTTAATAATTTTTTCAGATTTTTTCGCATATGATTGACTTATTTTGACGTATTTCCAATTTGTATTCGGTGTAAATTTTTATGAGTATTTAATATTATTGCGTTTTTATAACTCATTACGTTATTTTGGATTAATTGGAATTTATTTCAGTGACGTCCGCATAATATAAGACTCATTGATCAATCGAATACTTGATAGTTTTGGATGATTTTTTAATTTAACTTATTTTGTGCTTCCTTCTATATTTTTTCTGCTTTCGTTACGTATCCTTCCGTATTTTCCGTTGTTTATTTTTTGTCACAGTTCTTTTCGAATTTTCCTGATTTTACCGGTCATTTTTCATCGATGTTTGTGTTTATTGATTGAAATAAAATAAAATATTATTATTTTTTAATTATTTTTCCTTAGAATTCCTGTTATGCGATTTTGATTGTGATGTTTTTATATATTCTTGATTTTATACGATCTTTCTGATTATTTTGTGATTTTTCTGAATCCATTTCGTGGGTTTTTATCATTATTTCTCTTTTTGACGATGTTCCAATTTATCCAATTTTATATTTATTCGCTACTTTTCTACAGTTTTTTGATGCGATTATTATTTTTATTATTTGCGGATATTTTACAGATATTTTAATGATTTTTCAGACTGCTTTACTTGCTTATTCTTTCGTAATTTATTCATTATTCGTTGTTTATTGATTTATTATTTATTATTTTTACTCCAATTTCGCTTTCTCTACCAATTCTCAACGGATTTTCTCACTTTTTACTTTATTTTTGTCGCAGAATTATTCTAGGATTTATGATAATTTTTCGGATTTTTATCTGTTTATTTTCATACGTTATTTCTATTTTAACGATTACTGATCCGTACATATTCGTCTTTCTACCGATATTTGTACTTTTAATATCATTTTATGTACATTTTGACACTTTTTACTATGTTTTGTATGAAATTTTCTTGTTTTATTGTCGTTCATGATAGTTTTTGTTTATTTTGTCTAAATTTACATTTTAATGTTTCAAATATTCTATTTTAGATTTTAAATTTTATCGCAACAAATAGCTCCCAGGTAATTTGGTAATTGTCAAGGTAAAAATACAATTTTAAAATTTCCAAATTATCCAATTTAATGGGACAAACTCAATTGTCCATTACCCAAATGTCAATTACCCGATTGTCTGGTCTCCGTTTAAAATATTTATTTTTTTACAAAGATGTACAAAAATACCCGTGTACAATTTTTAAGTTGAGTTTTATGTAAAAAATACTTGGAAGAAAATAATATTATATATTTTGTTTTTTTTATAATTTTAATTAATTTCTCTTCAAATAGAAAATGAAAAGAAATTATAATGAACTATCCGTAACTAAAAACTTTGAATGTTTTCTTTGTCAGTATTGTTTCTATAAGAATTTTCCATATTAGAAATCCAAAAAATAGATAAACGTTTATTTTTAAGACACAATCAAATAATGAGCGTCTAAAATTAATTACACTGATTGATTTAGACAATCTCAGGAGTTTTTATATATTCAGGATCCTTTGAAATAATATCATATTGATATAGATAATTATATGTATTTTAATTTATAAAGATATAGTTATAAATTATTCTCACACCCCCTGCTTTAAAAGGCTTTAGCCATTCTATATTTCTATAGATTAGTCGTCCGGTTTTATTTATTTATTTTATTTTTTTTATTTGTTTTATTTTTGTATGAATACGGGAAAAAGAAAAGAAATTCACCGATTGCAGCATATAATACAAGGAAAGAAAACGATTGGAAAACGGTGGAGAATAAAAGAAGAACACCAAAACCATGGAACGACGAAGTAAAGAGAGATGGTACAAGTCGAAATCATAAAGTCAGAAAAATAATTTGTTGGACCTGCCAGGAGGAAGGTCATGTTAGACGAGAATGTCCGAAAGTTAAGTGTAGCCACTGTCAAAGAAGAGGACACCTACGAACACAATGTTATGAAAACCGAAATAGGTTTAAAGAACGTGACCAACGGAAATGGGAAAATAATAGAAATCATTGGAATGACAGGAGAGATTATTCTAATCAGAGATATAGAGAACGACCGGCATATATGAATAAGAAACAACACTTGGCGGAGTTAGACGACAGGGATGATGAAAT
>MQRK01227496.1:0-12304 GCA_001938485.1 Girardia tigrina
TGACAAAAGTATCGAGCTTATGCTTTCAAAAATACAAATGCCTTAAAGTACTCGGAGAAGGAGGATATAGCAAGGTTTTTGAAGCTATCAAATTAAGAACCTCTGCAGAGATACAACAACTATAATCCACAATTATATTATTTAATTGAGTGAATTAATTTCTCCAATGAATTAATTTCCCTAGTGAATTAAATTAAGATTAAATTCATTAAAAATTAATTCACTAGGGAAATGAATTCATTGGGGAAATTAATGCGTTATCCCCAAAATAATCATTTATTGCATTACTACAAGAGTCACATTTTCACAAGAGTCATATTTCGATCTAAATTGAACTTTTTCGGGTTCATTGAGAGAACAAAATGTTTCAACAAAAACGAAAAGCAAATTAGCTGTATTAAATTACAGAATTTTAAAAAAATTATCTTTGGATAAAAATACAACTTTAATTTTGTAAGAGAGTGTCGTTAATTTTTTAATTTTCGGAAATAAGAATTTTGGTTTTTAAAAATTTCGAATTATAATCGAAATTAAAAAAATAATGGAAAATAGAATTAAAAAAAAGAAAATAAAAATATGAAAATTTGTTTAAATAACAAATTTAACCTGTCGTAGATTAATAAATTTTGCAAGTCTTAATTTCTTTTTGATTTAGAATGGATGATAATTCCCAACCTAACAAATTTTTTACAAAATCTTTTTTTTGTAAATTACAAAAATGCATCTATTTAATAAAATTCCTGTAATAGGATTCCATAACAAAAACTAAAGACGACTTAATGCAAAAATATATATTTAATAATTTTAAAATTACACGCATTTGTTGATATTATTTAAACAACTTCAAGAGATTAATTTGAATATTCTGGACCCGTTATTGTAATACATTTAGTACAATAAAGATAATATAAATACCATATAATTATTTATCCTCTAAACTACACATACTAAATAGTGCATGAAATTTTATAGAAAATTATGCACATAACTTTTTAGATTAAATCTGGTAAACATATATAAAATTAAAATATTTTGATTTTACACCACTAAAAAAACAAAGATTTATTAAATGATTAAAAATCTAAATTTTGATAGACCAAAATATTTTATAGTATTAATAGAAGCAAAATCAACGAGATTAGACCATTTTCTATGGAGACGAGGAAGATTGAGATTAGTAACGGTGAGATAAAATTAGTGATTCCCTCACCTCCCAGGGACGACTCACCGACCCGCAGTACCACATACACGTAACCTAGTACGCCTCGCTAATACGTTCATCAAAAATATTATTTTTGTATACCTATAAATGGGAATCACATGATATTCCGCAAATGGGATAAAACTATTATATTTGAATGATACTTTTCGACTATCAAAAGTAATAATATAAGACTTTAAAGCTCATATTTATCCAAACAAACTCTGAAAATTATAATATTTTCGTAATAAAGTTTTCTACTCTTGGAAAACTTTTTAATATGATTTATTTGTTTAACACAAGTTAGAGTTTCAACCCGTTTGTTAATGGCGCTTGAAGATGAACAAAACATGAAATTACTAAAAAATATATAGAAAAAATCATTAAAATAATAATTATTTTAAGGAGAATATTTCCTCATACAAAACTTTTGAAAAAATGAATAAGTTAAAAACTGTAATGAAAAGAAGTAAAAATGTAACAGCAAATAATAAGTTACAATGTATAACATTATTTATTATTAAGGGAAATAATTTTAGGAAATTTATAGAAAAAACTTTTTTTGCATATGTCACAAAACAAATGATTTAATTTTCTTTCTATGAAAAAAATATTTCTTCTCAAAGACAAAGAAAATATAAAAATAATTCCCACAAATATGTGAATAATTTTGATGAGGAAAAAATAACTCAAAAAATAAAAAAATGAAAATAATAAATAAATATAAATTTATTATAAATATTTATATATTAAAACTATATTGTTATTTCTTTTTTTTGATTTTTGTAATCTCTAACTTCTTTTAAGAAAGTTTTATCTCTAAGAGAAGAAAAAGTAAAAATTCTGAAAAAATAAATATAAATTCTGAAAAAAACATTACGTTTAAATTTTCCTTTAAAAGATGGTTGACCTAAAAGTTGCATTCTTGAACAAAAATACCTTCAAATCATCGAAAAATATATAATAAAAGCTTTCCATGTATTAAATAAGTATTTTTTGTTTATAAATATATTCATGAATTTTTTGTTTTATTTATTTATTTTGACATTTGAATGAAATAATATTTAATATTACATAGGATAATTATTCAGAATCACAAATAAATTTGCAAAGACAAAAAAAATCGAAAAAGTGTGTCGCTTTAATTATCGTTTTTTCTTTTTTATTTTTAAAATTAAATGAACTAAAAACGAAAATAAACATAATATTCAAAATTAAGTAATTAAAATTATTTACAAATCAAGAATAGTAAAAAAATATATTATATTTATTTTATTTTGATTTTGTCCGTATGTATTTTTTTATTTTATTAAAAAATCAAAAATTATTAAGACATTTAAAGTATAGACAAAAATATTTTAAAATAAGACAAATATGAAAAATAAAATTATATTTTTTTAAAAAATATAATATTGTTTTGCTTTATAATTATTGGTTAGATAATTTATAATATGGAAAAAAAGATAATATATAATTGTTTTTCTTATTACCAAATATTATTTATAGTAGAAGATTTTATTATTCTTTCTTTATTATTTTATTTTTTAAATTTTTATGAATTGAAGTTTGTAATAATAATTGTTATTTTATTTTTCTCATTTTTAGTATTTCTTATAATATATTGATTTGGAAACTTTTTTCAAAATAAAATGTTATCACAACAAATATCACAAAATGTTATAATTTGTATGCAATTTTTAAGGTTATTAAACCTTTACATCTCCGCAAATTCATAAAACTATGTATTTTACTTTAATTTAAGGAAGTAGAAGAAAGTACCAGAATTTTCTTCCTATATGTCTAAGACAGTTTATTTGTATTTCTATTTTTGCTTTCAATAAGCGTCACCAATATTGAAAATAGCATTTTTAAAAGACTGTGGATTGTTTATATATTTCAAATTTTAAAAAAGTTAGCTTTTTACTCGAAATTTTATGTATTATTTCAGTACATAAATTTAAAACTGTTTTTTTACAATTACTGTCAAGAACATTTTCCGATTATATCCCCAGGGCGTATTCTCAGAAAACTGCGGTAAATAGTATGTTGCATAAGTAAGGAACACCCAGCAATAATTTTATTAAAGAAAATTAACGAATAACTCTGTAAGCAAGCACTTAATATATCCCCGTCGGCATAGATGAATAGAGACGGTGGCACATTTTAGGTGTTACAACATGGTCTCAAGCCTTTGTAATGAATTGAAGGAGGATTTGTAAGTTAGTCACATTGTCATGCTTACAAATGTAACCTTTCATTAAACCCCATATATTTTCAATGGGATTCAAATCAGGGCTTAAAACATGACACCGTGTTGATTCAGGCTACTTGGAGAAACTGCCGTGTATGTGCAGCGGAATGTGGTGATGCGTTGTCTTGTTGAAACAAATGGCCCCGGTAGATGGAGAGTGTAACATCTTCAAGGAAATGCTTGAGATATGCCTCTAACATAGATGTGTGGTGTGTGGCAGTAATGTTACTATCAATGAAGCACAATTTTTGTCATCATTACTCGCGATACATCCAAAGACCATCAGTTTTTGACGAATGTTTGTTGAAACAGGTAAAACACTACATGAGGCAAACTTATAATTTGACTGTTGTTGAACAAAAGCACGTCTTTTTGCACTACAGTCCGCGAGCTCAACAGAATTTTCATCCGAGAATAACCCCGCACTGAAGCCAGTGTAATAATGAGAGCGACACCAATTCCGTCTGGCTATTTTATGTCGTTGGGTAAGATCGTCTATTGCTGCAAGCTTTGAGGAAAATCAACGATGAAGGGTATTATGAGCAGCATGGACAGAGAGGAAAATCTCTTCTGCACTTTTCCGTAGAGATAAACCCTCTTCACATTTTCTGTAAATGACACGCACAAGGTCATCAGATAAGCGCATCCCACGTATTGTGTTCTGCTTCAGAAAAAAATGACTTACTATGAAGTTAAACATGTGACACCTATGCACTTCACACAATTATGACAGAAAGAGTCTGTATACACACATGCACATACATGCCATGACACTGGCGCTGATGGCAGAGAGAGCAAAGTCCACAACGTATATCTACCCTCACTGAGGTAAAAGTATGCACTTTGGCTTCACTTAAACTCTCCTTATCATAATGATTGTTGGGTGTTCTTTCTTTGTGTACATATTTATATCAAAATATAATATTATTTTCAAGTTAGAGAAAAACAACCGATTTACAAAAATGATAAGATTGTATTTGAATAAGATTGTATAATAATAAGATTGTATATAAATATTTCAACAAAGAATACAAGGATAATACAATAATATTATGAGTGATAAAAGCCAATGATGGCAGCCTAGAAGCCAAATTCTTAATCCTCAAAATCAGGTTTGTACTTCTGTTATTTATTTCCTGATTAAATTTTTAATAATTTTTATGTTACTAAAATTCTGATTATTATACAAAGTTTTACAAACCTGATTTGAGTTGACTTTGAAAATTATTATTTATTTTAATGTTTTTAAGTCACCCCCTAAATGACACAATCATAAAGTCAAAATATATTTATCCAGAGGGATCACAATCCAGAATGATCAAAACCCAAAACAATCAATGTATTCTTCAATATCAGTTAAAAAGTTTAATGTCATTTAATTCATAAACCAAAATTACAGTAGATTAAAATTCGAAATGAAATTCATCTTATTTGTGGTAATTATTTTCTAACTTGGATCAACCTTAAAAATAAAAAAAAGATTAAAACCTGAAAGATCAAAATCTTAAACGTGTCCAATCACTCAAAACCTTGAGGGAAATATATAAATACAACAGTGGCTAAACGTTAATTTATAATATCAACGTATGTTTCAGAAAAAATCATTTAATATGATAGATTAAAAATAATCAATTCGAACAAACCATTTTTGTAGGACTGGTCATTGGTTGACCATGAATATGTGGTCAAAACTGCGTTCTTAAGGGTATTATCTTTGTTGGTAAAAGGACATATATTCATTAGGGAGGATTGGTTGACCATAGGTGCATTGCCATATTCTTTCAATAAAAACGTTTCATCTTCTCTAATACTTTTAGAATCTTTATTTGTTTTATGGGGTAAAGATGAATAAACACTAGCATCAAGAATCCGACCGGGTGGAGAATCAAAACTACTGTTGTCACTGGTCATTGAATGGGCTTGTTGAAGATTAGGGGATAAAAAACTTTTGATTTCTTAAAAAAAATATAAACTTTAAAATTATTTACATAACAAAAAATTCTCATATTTAAGATTCGTAATAAAACTTTAAATATGCAATAAAATGTGATATTATTATATAAGTAACTATATAATCATTAAATTATATTGATATTGATTATTTTATAAATTTTAGTAATAATTATAACTTATTAGGTCAATTTTCAAATAGTAGTATAAGTAAAAATAAGTTTTTTTGTGATTAAAAATGGGTTTTGTCTCAGAACAAAATGAATGAACGGAATAATCAAAGTATCGTCTATCACAGATTACCATTTTTATCATTTCTCAGCCACATTTAAATCGCCATTCTTGATACATAGAAACTACTTAATTCATGATCAATCAGTTGGAGCTTTGCCAATATACAGTGATTGAAAGCATTCAATAAAAAAACATCCTCACAATCCGCATGAAATCAACGGATTTCATTACAATATTGCTTAGCCCTATTTCAAGCTTCAATATATCATTGCTCAACCTGATTGATTCATCAGACATTACTACAAAGCTATCGACTGCAAATTCATCTTGCTTCACAACTGTCTTCGAACTTGATTACCGACAATCTATCCCACAACTTTTACACCCAGAGAATAAACTGGCCTTGTTGTGGATTAAAAGTCCACTGGTAGTACGATGGACACGTATCATTCAGTTATTGGCTATCTCAGATACTTTCTCCTAGAGACGGAATTAAATCGTCCTTCTTGTTGGACGACTTCGTAAAGTACAGCGTTTACTCTCTACCCGTCATTTTTTCCTATCCGCTACATTTTTGTAAATCCCCGTTTTTGGCGGGTAGGAGAATCAACACTGCATGTCTGACTGGCTGGCACAGAGATCCATAACAAAAGAATAGTTCTTTTAATTTTTATTCCAATAAATAATAAAATTATGAAAATAAAATATATAAATAATGAAAATTATTTAAAATAAAAACCTAATAAAATCTGTGTCCAGATCCCCTTATATATTTGGTTTTTATTTTTTCGAAATTCGAGAATATTCTGTTCAGTAATTAATAGGTATTAGTAAATATAATTGTTACTTGGTCATTATAATCTCTTAAACTTGGATTTTCATCAGTTATTTTATTAAAAAAACATTAAAGTAGATACAAAATTAAATTTTTATCTCAGAAATATTGATCAGCTTCATCACATATACAAGATGTTGTATCTCTTTGCTTCCTAATGTCGTTGTTCATCAGTTTAATGTTGAAAATGGCTGAATAACATTTGGAAATCGTAACAATATCAAAGTGGAAAACCGTCAATACGGAAAGCATTGATAACATTCTATCTTCAAACAAAAATTTACTACATGATTCTTTTGATGAAAATGTACTTTTCAATTCCTTCAGTTTGAGCAACATCAAATGGCAAATGGAAAATAGGATCGGAAAAATAAATCTCATAAAATATATTTTTTTACATCAAAAATATCCTAAAATTATATCACCTATACCAAACGTATTGCGAGAGACCTGAACGAATTAGGACATTCGGAAATCTTGAAACATCTCATTTTTCCATCCATTCACACATCAAAGCGATTTGAAGACCTTTTTTCAATTCCAAAAAAGCAAAAAAAACAATATATAAAAGACTGAGTACATTTCGGTTTTTATAAGTTACGTGTAGGGAGCGTACATGGAAGTCGATGATCGAGTATTGCACTGTAGGGTATATATTGGTGAACAAAATTTATTTTGTTCAAAAGTTTTAAATAAGTAGAGTTGCGTTTTATATCTTTTTGTATATTTTATAACCAATAATTAAATATATATTAGGATCATAATTTTTATGCCCTTACAGAGGATATATATTACTGTTTCTTCTTCGGAACAGATCTGTTCACAGTTTTTATTTTTCCAAAGATATATTTTTCTTTGAAAGAATTAAAGATATTGTTTTTTTAAGATTAATATATTTCATTTTAACCCTTTCAATACTAATTTCGGTCAGGGAAGATATTTCTGTATAATTGAATTAAATGTGCTGTAAATACATAAAAGAACATGTTTACATAATTTAAGATTTCTAAAAATATGGTTTTTGAAAAATGCCTTTGAATACA
This sequence comes from Girardia tigrina, assembly GCA_001938485.1. NCBI lineage: Eukaryota > Metazoa > Platyhelminthes > Tricladida > Dugesiidae > Girardia > Girardia tigrina. Next base: position 7,515 of record MQRK01227496.1, read on the forward strand.
TAAGTACATTTTTTTCGCACCATTATTTTTTAACATTCTCTGTGACTTTACGTATACCCACAGTATCGCAAGATTTAGAGGATTTTTTTAAAAAAAATTATTTTTTGCAAAAAAGTATTTTAAATCGTTGATACCATTCAGTAATCTCTTTTACTTTGATAAATACACAAATGAAATGCAAATTTTATGAGCCATATAATTCAAAGTATTTATTACAAAATAATGGCTCCCAGCAATAATATCAACTATTTCCTGTTTTATTTATTATAAAGTAGTTTGTTTTTTATTTTCCTAAATGAATTCAATTGTGTCCTAAAATGCTATCAAATTATTATTAATATTCCCATGAATAAGATATATAAAATAAATTAATTATATATATAAAGAACATCAACATTTTCTTTAACTAAAAAAATTCAAAATATGTTATAAGGATATTTCATTTAATAGGTGGTATTATTAATGTGGCTGTGGTACTGTAGCGCTGGTGCGGTGTCTCCGGATGACGGGGAAATCTTAATGGTATTGTTCCACTTTAGTTAACATTAGTGTATGTCAATATAAGGTGTATGCAGATAATTTTTAATAAGTAAAATGTCAGTTTGACCCGACATACAATCGATTGATTGAAAATATATACGAAAACATTCCAAGTCATATTCAGAACAATCAAGTCTACTCAAAATAAAAATAATTACACACACATAAATGTCGCAGGGAGTAGCTTACATGTTAAATACAGTGGATAATTTTTATTTTTGGTTTTTTGAGTTATATTAAGATATCATCATTTGAAATTGATCATCGGGCAACATCATACCCACGAGTCGCAGTTTGAGACCATTGATTTAAATAATACTAGAAAAAGTTTAGGACCCCTTAAAAATTAAAAAACCGTATGTAAAATGCGTGGCACGTTAAAACGTCGAAAGCTATTAATTTTTCGTTAAAAACCACATATTTCTATTTTCTTCTAATGGTTTCACCATTCGTAAACATAAGGAATTTTTAATTTTTGGATTCAAATCAACACATATATATATATATTTATATTTTTATATACCTAAAATCACTTAGGGTAAGTAGAATCTACTTCTCAAACTATTCAAAATATAAATTCATAAAGTAAAATTTAGGCTTTTAATCTTCTTTGTAAAATTGTGATTATAAACTGTGAATAAAATATATATATTTTTAAAATAATATCACGTTTTTTTTCTTTTTAATCGAAAAATATATCAATCACCTAGATACATCAACATAAATATAAAAAAAATAAAATATCATATGATTTCATAAATTATAAAATTAAAATATCATTGTTTTGATACAAAATGTCACTATCGAAATCTAAATGTAATCTAAAAACGGTTAAGTTGAAATAAATAAAATGTTATTATAATTATAATTTTTTGAAAATGTATTTTAATTGAAATGAAAATGTACGTTAAAATGTTAATTAAAAGGTAAAGTGTTAAAATGAAAAAGTAAAATAAAATGGAAATTTAATAAAAGATGAAATTTTGTATCATGATTATGGGAAATTCTGAATTCGTACCCAGTAAATTCGTATAGAGCAAGTTCATTTTCATTTCAAAAAAAATAATTTAGGTATATTTAGAAATTGCATTAACTTTCACTTATTCATTTATTCACTTAAGCATTATTGAATAACACATCATTTCATTTAAGGTTTTATTAAAAAAATTTTTTCGATGTTTTAACAATTCGACGTTTTTTTTCGACGTTATTTTTTCGATGTTTTTTTCGACGTTGTAACGTGGTACCGGTAAATTGCTAATCCAAAAATTTTGAATTGGATTTCGAAATTCTTCAACATTTGAGATAATAAATGAAAATAACTTAGATAAAATGCGTTTCAGTAAATCTATTCCCGCGATCAAATTGTGGCTTGATGACTTTGCTATATATTGGTGGTAATTAATTGATTAACTTATGTGCCATGTCATTCACTGAAACAGATGATATTTATGTTTTCGGAATAAATAGTATTATAATATTATTTTGTTATTATTTATAGTGGAAAAGATCTTTTGCTCCTTGCCTAAAGACGATTCAAATCAACATTTTCTGTTATCTTTATTTAATATTTGTCTGAAGTGTTTGTTTTTTTGCTTATTTGTCGGTTACGCTATTAAATGTATAATTGCGGGTAACCGGAGTGAATCCACTTAAGGACGTGGTCAATATGGATGGCCCGCATCAAAACAATTCTGTCGGTACAGCACCTTTGTCGAAAGACGCCTGGAAGTCAACGAAATCGATCGAATGCCGTAAAAATCGTTAAATGGTTTAATTAACACAAATTTCGAATAACCATGATTTTGATGATTCTGACAAGAAATTTCTAGAAAATTTGTTTTACACAAAATCCCCCATCTTGAATTATTTTTTTGAGTTTATATGGAAACTCTGCTGCCGCAACACTATCACAAATGGCCGCTTCCCCTCTAAAGCTTAAATTATGTAAATTTTCTCTGTTTCTAAACCGATCAAACCACCCATTGCTAGCTTGGAATTTGAAATCATCATTTATGCTCGTGCTGGGCTCTTGTAATCTTAAACTATCAAAGATTGATTCTGCCTTTTCTTTGACGAGTATCTTGCTTAGCAGCATCCTATGGTAATTCTGCTTATGTATCCATAATGTTAGAAGTAATTCCATTCTGACCATTAAAGTGCATCTGTTGCGTGTACATTGTCGGGAAAACAATTGCGTGGAATTTCGGTTTCGAATGCTTTTAACTGTCGATACTAGCAAGATAAGAGACCCTGCGATTTCTACAGCCGTATGTTTACGATCAAAGCGCTTAAGTATATCCAAAGACTTTCTGGAAGATTTGCGTTTACTGCTCATGCCCATATTAAATTTTGCAATTATTAAAACAAATTTAATGTTTAAATTAATGTTAATTAATTAATTTATTTAATGTTAAATTTTATATGGCGAAAAATAAAAAATCAATCGACGGAAAAGCGAATAGAAGCATAGCGGGCTTTGATATATAAAATATTAATACTTAAATCACAAAATTAATTATAAACACAATTTACTGATGTTAAAAATGATTTTCCTTTTTTTACTTAATCTTTTCCATCAGTACACTAAGCTTTATATATAAAGATATACAAATAAAAATGTGTAATTAAATTAAATATAAAAAATGAATCTTTTTATTAAAAAATAATTTTAATCAATGCTCATTTAGCAAGCAAAGAATTAATTAACGATGACTCATTGAGTCATTTTTCAATTCATTATGACCGAGTAATCGAGCATTACCAAATTTGTGTGCCGATAAATAATTTAATAAATGGACAGTGAATGAAATAACTCACTCTGATTGCTCAACCAATGAGAGTGAGCCTTGAGCCAGACATCAATTTCACTATTAATTTAATTTTTTGAAATTTTGTTGGGGAACGTAAAGTGAAAATTAATTTATTATTTAATTGAAATTTTGTTGAGCTTTTTATGGAGTTTTTTTTAAAGTTTCATTGAAATTGATTGTCGAACGTTAATTGTATGAGATTTAGTCAAACATCAATTTTATTTTTGAAATTTTTCAAACAGTACCTATCTTAAAATTTTATTGAAAGCTCGTTGCCGATTATTTTAAATTTTGTCAAACTTTCCTTTATTTCAAAAAAGGTTATTGAAGTGTTTCTTTTGAATATGTAATCTGCACAATAAAATGGGTCCAGCACGAACATAGAATCTTCAAATTTCAAATCCGACACTGCCACTCTATTGCTACCACCGTCCAGTCTTCGGAGCAACTTGGAGATTGGATGGAACAAGTAGCTTACTATATCGCATTATGTTTTTATTTGTATAGTATCTTATAAATTTATTAATCTTTCTTAAAACATTAAAAAAATATTTTCAAAAAAAATAATTTACCCATTAAAAAACATTTAAATAATTATTTTTGATTAAAAAAAGTCACTTGCATTTCTCCACTAAAAAACGTTTTCTCAATAAATATTAATTTAAAAGAGAAATTATAAAAAATAAAGTTTTCTTCTTTAATTATCTTTGAAAAGAAACAAGTAAAAAGAAAACTAAGAAAAGGAAATTACATTAATTTAACAAGGATTAAAAATGTTATTGTAATTTAGAGAACCTAATCATGGGAGTATAATAAGTTATACTTTATACAAATTGTCTGGGGATTATCTTTCCTAACTTATATTAAGAAACTGATTGATTTTAAATTTCTGATTACTATTTCTATTTTAGTTTAATTAATTAGTAAAAAACATATAGGCAACGAAAAAAATATCTTTTAGTTTATTTTCGAAGCTCAAGTAAATTGTGGATCTCGATATGTTTCTAAAACTATTTGTGAAGACATTCAACGGAACGTTGAAATTTAATTTTTATTTATTTTATTAAAATTTTGTAATTAATTAAAATTAATTAATGTCTAGTTATTAATAAGTTTAATTTAAATATTTGAAATATTATAATTTTAATTATTATTTAATGTTAAATAATATGTTTAAGTCAATATATTAGGTTGGTCGAAAAATAATGGCGGTTTTTGAGCTTTATACTTTGTTTATCTACTTTGATATGTATATAAGTTTAAATGCATTAGTGTTAGATATTATTTGAAATATTATGCCTAGCTGTATATTCCTATACCATTATTAACATATTGCTGTTATTTTTTAGAATATTTACGGTGCTAAATTAATAATGGAAAAAATTAAAATTCGAGCAATTTTCTTGTACGAATTTAAACTTGGTCGTAAAGCAGCAG
>MQRK01227496.1:13097-25517 GCA_001938485.1 Girardia tigrina
GAAATGCATAAAAAATTGAAAACCCTTTGTCCGGGATTGGTCAATCGAAAAAGTCCCATCCTTCTTCATGATAACGCTAGACCTCATATTTCAAAAGTGACTCTTCAAAAGTTTAATGAAATGGACTATGAAACCCTGCTTCATCCACCATATTCACCAGACCTCTCGCCAACGGTCTTCTACTTTTTCAGGCATTTGTACAACTTCCTACGTGAAAAAATTTTCAAAAACCTAAATGATGCTCAAAATGCCTTCCAAGAATTCGTCGCTTCGAGAACCGATGCATTTTATGCTGCTGGAATAAAACAACTTGTTTCTCGTTGGCAAAAATGTATTGGTGCCAACGGTTCATACTTTGATTAATAAACTTTTGTTTCTGTGAATTTGCACGTCTTTGAAGTTTTTGTCCCAAAACCGCCATTATTTTTCGACCAACCTAATATAACAGTAAGTCTGTTTTATAAAATTTGTATTTTTAATGATAATAATAATAATAATAATAATAATAATAATAATAATAATAATAAAAATAATAATAATAAATATTATAATAAATATATTGATAATAATGATAATAATAATAAAACTCAAAATGTGTTTAAAGGTAAGTAATATAACAATCAATAAATTTGTTAATAATGAAAATATTTTATAATATTTTATATTTTACGTAAATTTTAAGATGAATAAAACATTTCGTCATATAAAAAATATAATTAAAAAGATTAATTTTTTGCTTTATTTCCTTGTTTCAATCAAAATTGACATTTAATTGAAAAAATATAAAAATCTAAAAACGTCCGTTCTCCAGATTTATTTTTTTTTCAAAACTTTAAAATTTCTTAAAATCAATTACTTAATTAAATTAATTAAATTATTTCCTTTATCTGTGCGACTAATAACAGATTATAAAACGATTTACACGTTTAATTCTCTCTAAATCGAAATATTTGGAGAAAGTTTATAATATGAAAGCAAAAAAAACTGAAGTTATTTTGGCGGTTAATTTTTGAAGTTTTTTTATCTAAATATGATTTTAGTTGAAATGTAGTTTATTATTAAATTAAATTTAGTAAACTTTGTAAGCAGCAAAATGTTTTACCAAATAATCCATTTAAAAACTCTTTGTAACACATCATTGAGCAAATTATTAGTGGAACAATTTTGATCAATTAATGCAATAATAAAAACAAGTTCGCTATTCAATCATGCTTCCTCAATGTGAAAATGGATACTCATTACGAGTCTCATGTGACTCTTTTGGTCAATTATCCAAAAACATGTTGTATTACAGTCTCCCCTCGTTAAACCGCCACACTTAGTTCCAGAAAAAAAGCGATTTAACGAGGGTAGTGGTTTTACGAAATCTCTTTGAACCACCGTAATTTGGCGGGTTATCGATGTTTCAATTAATTAACTACTACCATTAATTTTACTTTTTTCTGACGTTTTATAAAATCTATTAATGAGAGCAATTTGGTCTTGAATCAACTTTTAAATTATGTCTTCAATTTTAATCCCCAAATTTCGTGTTATTTTTTAGTGGCTATCCTCATCACCAACAGTTCAAAACCACATATACCAGAAAATCTTGTATTTGCTTTACATCAATACAGTTTATTTTGGTTTAAAATATTTTGTGATATAAGGCTGATGTAAATTGCTAAGTGCCAAACGATTAATAACTGCTGACAACTTCAAAGTCACAGAAATATCTTCATCTGTCATGGTTTGACTTTATAGATAAGTCAAAATTGTATCCATGAATCATTTCGCATCCTTAGCAGTTGGGACAAGCATTGGACTTTCGTCCTCTTAATCTTCATCAGCTTTAATATTGTCAGCATCATTTTCTAAAAGAGAAATTACAAAATTTCTAAAAATATTGAAAAATTCTACATCCTACAGTGTATTATGTACCTATCTTGAACTAGGTCTAAAATAATCTCTGTAGATAGCATTTTTATTTATTTTCTAATTTAGTATTTTTCTTTTGATAACTAATTCTATAATAATACTTCAAAAATTTTTCTCTTACTTTTAATTCCTAACATATACTTTTGATGCAACGATTTGAATTTTGTCTTAGGAGAAGTTATCGTTGTCGAATGACTCAGTCTTTTGCTGGTGGTCGAAAACACGCCCGCTGCACGCTTAATTCGGCGCCGAATTAAACAAGCATGTTAAGTGTTAATAGAGGTTTGTATTAATAATTTATTTAACACTTTTATTTATCTACGCAAATAGTTCTTTAAAAAATAAATTAAAAATATATAGTTTAAAAATTTAACAATAAAAGTTTTGTTCTCACAAATTCATCAATCATAAACTCAGTCTAATAAAGTTGTTACTCAAAAAAAGTTCGAACAGTATTTCGACCAAATAACAATTTTTCAATGAAAACTGTCTCAAAAAAATAATCTTTTAAAAATTGATTTTAAAATCACTTCAAATTTTTAAGCTCACTTTTATTAGTCCGCCAATCAGAGCAAGTTATTTTCCAATTCAACCTACATCAGGAAAACTCACTGATAAAAATTGATTAATCGCTCGATAGCTCGTCACATAGTGAATATTTTGACACTCAATGGTTCATTGATATGTTGATTATTCGATAATAATTTGAAGAAAGACTTCTTTGTTCGGATTTCAAAAATTCAGTTAAACCCAATTATTTAAAATTGAATTCTTTTTTTTATTAATATATTTTTTTAATTAATAATATTTAATTATATACATATCAATATTTTTTTATAATCAAGCGAAGCAGCAATAAGACAGATTGATATTATCATATGAAACGATTCTGTCTTTTGGACAAGGAGGCTAAATTATAAATAAAGATAATAATTATAAATAAATATAATCCAATTAAAATTTCGAAACAATTATTATTATATTTAATAAAAAATCAACAATTTAAAATTTACATTATCACTTTGTCGAATATTATACACAATATAATAAATTTATAAAATAAATAATAGCGGATGATAAATTTTCATTAATATTAGTATCACAATAGAATACCTAAAGTCATCATTTGAAATATATATATATATATATATATATATATATATGTATAAATAAGGGAAAATTTTTAATCTGTCATTCATTTTACGTTTTTCCTAAAAACTATTTTATTGAAGAAAAATCAAAGAAAATAAATGGAAGTCCCATTACCCTGAAATCTCATTTATTTATATTCAATACAACTGCTTCCTTTCCTATTTAGTTTTAATTTGCTGTTGTTCGGCATATCAAAGTTATATTATTTATTTTTATTCTTTCTTCATGAATAGAAAATATTAATAAAATTATTAGTAAAAATAATATTCTTCCGTCTGTATTTTTATTCTTTTCAGAAATTTAATTATATTTCTGAGTTCAAAATAGTTGCTTACTTTTCCACAATTTTACGAGATCAAGTTTTCAAATGTATGAATAATTCAAACATTATTATTTAAAAAAATATATTAAATTTTATACTAAAAACATTTAATTTATCCATATGTCAAACATGTATTAGAAAATAGTGTATCTAACAAAACGAAATATTTAACAAAAACGAAATTTAATAAGTGAGTTTCAGAGGGTTTCAAAATATTTGTGGTTATTGCGATTCAAAGACAGATATTTGAAAATCGGCTTAGGAGTCATAGGTTCCCTCGTTTTGAAATTTTTCCTTCACAGTTAGCAATCTTTTATCTTTAACCCTGCAGTGCTAACACGATTTTTGTAACATTAGTACTAACATCCATTTGTACGACCGAATTCAGAGAATGCTATTTTATTCATATACTTGGTATTCATATAGTACTTTTTTGGTAAAAAAAAGTATAGCAGAACATAGCAACAAATGTGTTACGATGATTTGATGAGAAATGTGGGGTTCGGTCTGAGAACGGAAAGTTAGCCCTGGAGGGTTAAAAGTACTACAGAATTATAAAGTCAGATAAAAATGTAATGGAAATTCAAAAAATCATTTTCATATAAACATCACCATAAGTTTGATACTTAAATATTTCTCTTATATTAATAATATTAATAATATTAAATCATGTTAATATGTTAAACCTATTGGAACATTAATTACATTAGTCTAAGTTCGTATGAGCTATTAAATTCAACGTGCTTTAACAATAGGCTAATAAAATTATTCAATTAAAGTGACTTTGTATAATACTGCTTGACTTAAGCAAAAGTACTTTCTTATTACCCTTCATGACTGAAACGTCAGCTAGGTTTTCTAAAAATCTCTAACTATAGTCTGTGGTGCTGCATTTCACAATAATTCTCTAACTAAATCCAGCAATGTATCATAGGTTGTCCTCCATTTGTCCTGAAGTATGCAGTACAGCACCCGTGGAATTACTCGTTGAAAATGAATTATGTAGAGTTGGTAGAATAAACTGGGAACAACTTTAAAGAGACAACAGCGAAAAAGCATTTTCCTCGAATGAACTAATTTAATAATTGCTTGTCACCAAAAACTATGAAGTTATATAATATAAACTCATTGTATGATGGTGATACTTCAAAAATAATATCATTAGAAAGAGGAGACAAAGATCTACCAACATCTCTGTTGCTTATAGAATAAACTGAATGGATGTTGGAGATAAGATGCATGGGGATTAAGAGACCGACACCTCTTTTAGCCTATTTCAAAAGTCAAAATTTAACATATTTCATTAAAACAAAAACAATTTATTATCATAAATTTAACTTTGATGTAGTTTTACTGTAACTAGTCCAAATTATTTCATTATCTCATAAAAATTAAAACATATTAAAAATTGAAATATAAAATTCTTTACTACAATAAAAGAACTAAAAAAATAAACTAATTTAAAATAATAATATTTCATTAAAATAAATAAAAAAATTCCAGAAAAACGAATATTAACATGTAAAGTTCAAAATGTAAAATATTATATATTTTATAATTTTTATATTAATTCTTAAAATTGAAAAAAAATTTTTCTAAATAATGTAATAATATTTTTTGTAAAAGAAATATATTTTTTTAAATATAATATTTTTCTCCATTTTTCAAAATAAATGTTTTATCATGCACGAAAAATAAAGTTTCGTTTTTACACCTGAACAATGGCTGCCTTTTTAGAATCTTTTTCTTTTTTACAAACTCTTTTTTCAAAGTAATTTAAATAAAAAATATTCTTTGTATATTAAATAGATATTTTATAAAAATCAAATCAGATTTTTAAATAACTTTAAATAAAAATGGAAAAATTTTAATATTAGAATTACATAAATAAATAATGAATTATTAAGAGAATTATTAATTAATATTAGAATATTAATTAATAAAATTCGTTTCATATAAATATATTTTTTAAAAAAAGAGTCCCGTATAATTTTATTCATAATCACTATTTTATTTAAATAATAATGGCAATGAAAATTACACGAATTGATATTCATTAAATAATTTTTTTACATATGATTAATTCAATTTTAGTAGTCAATGGCCGCAGTTGGGTATTTCGGATCTCGTCCGATCTCTGAAGTCAAGCAACCAACGGCCGTGTTAGTACTTATTTGGGTGACCGATAAGGAAATCGCGGGGCCATTGACTACAGGTCAGGTCAGGCAATCTGTCTGCTACAGGTCCCATGTAAATCTGTAATACCTGTCCCATGGTCGATTAGTTGGCGACGAAACCGGCTGCCTCACCCAGAGCAACCTGGATGAAGAGGTGTGTGGACACCTAGCAGGATGAAAAACAAAACATAGCAAAGGGCGGATGAGCTCCTTGGAGCCAACGGCCATCCATACCTGGAGAGGAGATAGGCGCCACCAGGTTCCTTGCCCACTGAGACACTCAAATATATATGCAAAACTCAAGCCATGCTTATGCATAAGCGAGTGCACCCACGGCCCAAAGGCTACGGTACTAAAAAAAATTCAATTTTAAAGATATTTAACAGAATTATTTAAATATTTTATAATTTTTATTACACGAATTTAAAAGAAAAAACTATTTTTACGAATTTATTTCAATTACATATTTTTCAAGAATTATTTTTCTATATTCTGATATAGATTTTCATTTAAAAAAATTAATTAAAAAAATTATAAGTAAAATTTATATTAACTTACAAAATAAAAGTTCTATCTGAGAGTCGTAAAGAATAAATCAGTATATAAATGCAGAATGATGATTAAGTAAATGATTGTCTGAATATCGTTCCAATCATTCTAAATAAGCCCTTATTAGAACTGTCGTTTGAACACGGATGTTACAAAGAGTATGTGATACTATTTTTTGTTTGATCGATTAACCTCTTTAATCAGTAAAAATAGACAAACAACTATAGTAAACCAAATATTATTAAATAAACGCAACACGGAACAGAAAGCAAAAATAGAAGTATTGTCACCTTGCTAATGAAATAAACACATTCAATGAACAAATAGTTTGATCTAATGTTTTTGGCTATTGAATTGTATTAACATGAAGTTAACAGAAAAAAATACCTCTGATTTTTTTTGACCAAAGTCATTGGGCTGTTGGTGCATCCAATCTTGCACAAGCCTTTTGCGGATTGGTTCTTACATATTTATTGTGTGCATCAGTAGTAAGGAAGTTTCACTGACGCAACCCGTTTCTGAGTGTCCTATTAAATCAGCCTACTTAATGAGCTGCCGACTTTTGGAAAGTTCGTGTAACACAAATTATCATCGTGTAACACAAATTGCTCACTAACTAGATCTCGCTGATTTCAAGGCAACAGTTTGTTGGATTGAAAGATGGAAGCAACGATATTTAATTATTTTTAGAACCATTGTAGAAAAATCAGATAGCATTCACACTGCTGTGGTAAGCTATAGAATTAATGACCTTTGCTTGTTATAATCCGTATGAAACAGCATATGTACAGTATTGATAAGCACATGTGCAGTCTAGGCAGCCTAGGCTTAGTGCAGTATTGATATTTGCACTTTTTTGTGTAATTTTGATGGTTTTTACATGTTTTTCATGATTTTTAAGGTGTTTTCCATGATTTTTAAGGTGTTTTTCATGGTTTTTAAGATAACAATGATGGTTTCTAAGGTGTATATATAATATACATAATAATATAAAAATATTATAATATATAATATAGTATAATATAATATATAATATAATATATGATATAATATATGATATAATATAATATATAATATGTATATATATGTATATAATATATAATATATATATTATATTATATATAATATTAAAATGTTATGTATCATGGTTACGGTAACCATGATACTTTGATAGGTGATGCCTGGCCTAGGCCTAGTCTAGGCGATGGTTACGCTGAGGTACATTAGATGATTATACAGATGTTATGTATTATATCCATGCATGCTTGAAGTACAATAGGAGTTTTTACATGTAGATTTTACATATAAAATAAAATGTTATGTATCTTTGTTACGGTAACCATGATACTTATGATTATACTTGTGTACATTAGGAGATTCATGAGGTATTGTTTGATTGTAAACAACATACATATATCATACGGGTTTCAGATATGTACATATAGATTTTTGAGCACTTTTTTGAGAATTTCAGAAATTTTCGAAAAAATCGATATTTCAGCATTTTTTCGAAAATGTTGACATGGAATCTGAATGTACGTATATGGGTTTCTATTCAAGTGCATAAGCTTTTTTTTGATATTCTGCTTTCTTGTACCTTTAAAATCAATGTGCAATATGTGCAAATTTGAACATTATGCTTATTATAGAGAAAAGTAATCAATATATGGAAATTTGAATTGCATATTCAAATAGAGAATCAAAATGTATATCAAACACATGATATTGAATTTTGACACTTGTAGTTTTAAAAAATTTTATGTATTGATTTTTACACTTTTGCACATGTGCAACTTGAAAAGCACTGTGCTAGCACATTATAAATGTGTGGCAAAATGTGCACTACCGATTAGTACTTTCAAAATATTCCTTAGCACCTCTGAGCACTGTGCATTGATCGGTTAGCACTTTTTTCTACGGTCCTTAGTTACGGGGTGATGGTTGCTATGGACACGAGAACCGTTATCATGGTTACAACCGCCTTGGATCACTGTATCCGTTTCTAATGAAAAACGTCCCTTGGTTACCCTTACTATGGCAACCATGACCTTGGTTACCGTGACCAAGTGAACCGGAACCGTTGCTAGGGAACCCAGGAACCAATCAGAAGCGTTGCTAAGGTGATCGCGACCGTTGCAATGGTAACCGCGCGCGGTAACTGGTTATGTTGCCATGGTAACCACGGTAACTAGGTACGACCCCCCGGGGGGGTTGGTCCAAAACATACATTTTTCCCTTACTAATTCAACTTATTCCAAACTGCGATTTATCCATGTTGGACCTTAAGAAAACTAAAATTTTGAATAATTCTGAACATTATTTGGTTCTCCTGAAATACTTCGACTTAATCAGAAATTCGAGTTAGCACTGTATTTAAAAAGGACAACCCTTTTTATCTTAATTTTTGGTTTAAACTTCGATTTTTATTTAATTTTTGTACATTTTTTAATATCAAATAAAAGTAAGAAAAATTATAAGAACATATTAAATAATTATTTTTATTGGAATTAAAATTAAAAATATTAATTAATTTTATTATATTTAAATATATATAAATATCAGATTTTTTTAAATAAACTTTTACTCTAAAATTTTTAAATAAGAATAGTTCTATATTAATTTGATGGAAAATATTTTATTTTAAAAATATTATTTTTATTGTTTAGTAATTGAAATTTTTTAAGTTAGTCACATAGTTATATCAATTATTACTTAAAATATTGTATTATATATAAAAATATTTAAAAGCACTTTAAAAGAGACATTAATTAAAGTCTTGCGGCGCCCTCTGCGGTTAAAAGGGTACAAATTTTTATATGGTTATTACATTTTTATTGCCTTAAATGATATTTCGGCACATTTTTTTAATATTTCTTTATTTTTGAGTGATATTTGAAATAAATAATTTTTAAATGTTTTTTATAGAAAAAAAATTAATATTTTAATTTGCTGTGACAGCGCCATTAATTAGCGTCTGTTCGTGTGAAATATAACGATCTGTACACTTACCACGAGTTGCTTTCAATAAACTGAGACAACCAACAATTAAAAGAAAAAATAAATTTATATTAATAATAAATATTAAAGAAAATATTTTTTATGAGTTTCCTTAAAATTGGTAAAAAAATATTCTTTTTCGGAAATTTTAATTATAAAATAGGTTAAATTTCCAATGAGATATTTTAATAATAATTAAAAAACGAATTAAAGGAAATTAATTTATTGGATTGTTCGGAAAGTCATTTCGTTTTTTTGTATTAAAGTAAAAGACAAATTTTTATGACGAATAAATATTTTATTGAAATACATATTGACCATTGTGGTCCAATACCTTCTTCCATCTTCCTGGCAGTGACATGATTCCACATTCATAAAATATTTGTTCTTTGCTGCTAAAAAATCTTTTCCAGGTTATTTTTAACATCTTCATTTGATCCAAAGTGTTACCATCTAAATAATTTTGTAGAGACCAGAACAAATGATAATCAGAAGATGCGAGGTCTGGAGAATATAGTGGGTAAGGCATGATGTTCCATCCAAGCTGTAAAACCTTTTGGCGAGTTACCAAACTTGTATGAGGTCTGGCATTAACTTGGTGAAACACTACACCTTTTCTATTGATCAATTCTGGCCTTTTGTGTTCAAGGGATTCATTTAATTTGTCCAGCTGATGACAGTAGACGTCCGAATTGATCGTAGTTTGTCCGGAAGAAGCTCATAAAATACGATTCCTTTGAAATCCCACCAAACCGATAGCATCACTTTTTGTTTATGAAGTGCTTTGAGCAGGTTGATCGTTTTTAACTCCAAGATCTCTTGCGTTTTACATTATTGTAGACTACCTATTTCTCATCTCCAGTGACGATGCGCTTCAAAAATGGATCATTTTCTTGAGGTTTGAGAAACATATCGCAGATGTCTAAACGACAGCATAAATTTCGTTGGGTAAGATTATGAGGAATCCATGTTTCGAGTTTTGATGTAAAACCTAGGCGCTTCAAATGATCATGGACGGTCGAATTAGATAAATGTAATGTCTGGACAATTTCGCGAGTTGTTATTCGCCGGTTTGGATCAATTAATGTCTTTATTATGTCTTCGTCGGCCTCAATGGGCCTTCTGGAATCTGAAGAATCTTCAACATCAAAATTTCCGGATCTAAATTTTTTAAACCAGTTTTGGCATTTGCGTTCTGTCAACACATCTTCTCCATACACTTCGCATAATTTTCTTCTGGCTTGTACAGCATTTTTACCTTTTCGGAAGTAAAAAAGTAATACATGAAGTAAATGCTGATTCTTATTTCCCATCTTTGATAGGTCAAAAATCAAATATAAATGTTTTTAATTATTCCAAAATTTTCCAAATCTAACCTTGATTACCAACTGCTAAAATAAATAATATAGTCAATGATTATTAATATAAAAAATACATTTAAAACAAATATTAAAAAAACGAGATGACTCTCCGAACAACTCAATAATAATAATTCAATAATTAGATTTAATTAAATTATTTTTATAAGGAAAAATAAATCAAGTTTTTCAAAGAAATGTTAAATCATTTATTATTTGTTAATTGTAAATGTTGTTCTGTCCTAATGTTTTATATATAATGGAATATAATAATGGAATATAATGGAATAATCAAAGATTGCGTTTTTGACCAAGTCCGAATATAAAAACTAGAAAATACAGAAGGTGTATTAAAATTTAAATTCAGTTATCCATTCTACAATCTGATTTTTAAAAAATTTTGATATTTAAAAAATATAATAACTGATTCTCTTTTAATGTATTTCTTCACCGTAGATTATAAATAGAGAACCCGAATGAGCCAATTCATTATGTTTTATTATAATTTATTCTCACAGGGAAAATCACTGAATGTTGATAAGATGATATATTTCTAAATGGTAGTTATCTCTAAAAACATTGAAAATGGTCCTCTACATTTCATTCCGAAAAAATAGTCTGAAAGATGCACTCTGGTCCAAACGACCAGTTGAAGTTCCTGGCAACAAAAAAACAACCCTGATTGATTCACTTATACTTTTGGCGACAAGAAAAATCCCAGAGGCCCTAGAAAGATTCAAATCAAGTGCTGTAAATTATTTTTAAAAATGTAGATTAGTAACTCTACTCGTGGTTGCCGAATAAGCTATAAGAAATAAATTTAGTGAAACGTAGAGACATTTGCGATTCACTTTATAACTAGAACAGAGTGATTTATTTTGTTTTTACAACCATACGAAGCGGGATGAGCCTGTCAAAACGATCCCAAAGGTTTCTTAAAGAATTTTGACGAATAAAACCTTCAATTTAGATAGATCTTATGATACAATACAACATATATGATACTCAATACAACATACAAGGTTTTGCCAATCATCAGAAACTTTATTTTGTAAATAATACGGATTTAGGACCGACGATAATTTTAAATTTCAACTATTTAAAGGGTACATAATTGGAATTGCATTTTATGTTACTATAGGATGTGAAGTTCAGCCAAAAAACTTGGTACTTCCAACGAAAAATCAACCCAGTATTTTAAGAAAATTAGTAAATTCTCAAATGTTTTTCACTGGAGGAAAATCATTTAAATTATTGAATATTATGATTTCTTGAGTGAAACAATCATTTTAATTTCCTCTTCTTTGTCTTATAAAATATCACAATCTCATTTAAAAGTTATGGCATAGTAATTAAATATTTATTTTATATACTGTTGTTTTATATACTTGGGAAATTTCCATTCATTTTTTATTCTTCCTAATCTTCTTATTAACATAGAAGTATAGGGATCGATTTTTTTAGCTTTTTTGTATATTGCATTCATGTCCGGTTGAACGATGCAAAACGAAACTTCACAAACTTGTCATTTTATTCTGCATCCATGCTCTTAAAGAATTCTTCAATTTATTATGACTGGTTGTGACTTTTTTAACTTTTTAAAGCTGTTGATGCTTAGTAGGGGAAAAATGCGGGTTCTCACCCACCCCCCCCTATGCTATGGATACGGGGGCCATTACCATGGTTACAACCGCCTTAGATCACTGTATCCGTTGCTAATGAAAAACGTCCCTTGGTTACCGTTACCCTGGGAACCGTGACCTTGGTTACGTCACCAAGTGAACCGGAATGGTTCCTAAGGTGATCGTGACCATTGCTATGGTGATCGCGACCGTTGCTATGGTGATCGTGACCGTTGCTATGGTGATCGCGACCGTTGCTAAGGTGATCGTGACCGTTGCTAGGGAACCGTCGACCAATCAGAAGTGTTTTTAGGTAATCGCGACCG
>MQRK01227496.1:25605-37078 GCA_001938485.1 Girardia tigrina
AACCGCGACCGTTGCTAAGGTGATCGCGACCGTTGCCATGGTAACCCCGAGTGGTAACTGGTTACGTAACAATGGCAACGGGCTACCCCCCCGGGGGGGGTGGGGGAGAACCCGCATTTTTCCCATACTATGCTTTTGTCAAGCAATTATTTACACAGTTCATTTCTCATTCATGACCGAAATCCTTCAAACTGATTAGCTACTTAAAGATGAATATTGTCAGTGTATACTAAAATTAGTAGATTTTGTAATCATTTGACTAAATAAACTGAAAATAGCTTCATAATGAGAAGTGGTTTATGTTGTGACAACACTACAGCTTTCTAACTATCAATTCAAAACTTCTATAAACTTGAGAAATTCAAATGTTTACGTTGCTACATCCTTCATTTTTGAGGCTTCTTTAAAGGTTTCCTGCTAGGTGTGACCTAAGAAGAATATGGGTGTACACTGAACATGAATAGTATGATATTCCTGTGACCATGGAATCCCTTTATACCCTATATAAATGAGCTTGTGTCGGAGCATGTATGTACAAAAGGTAGACATAATGTGTGGAATAGCAGTGTGTGTATTTTTAATGAACCAATACTTTACCTATATATAGCCACATTTTTGGGTGTACATTTACAAACCCAACCCCTCAGTATAAAATAATATGTTATAATATTAAGTATAATATGATATATTTATATATATAATTTTTCTTAACTAACTTTCTGTTTGACTATACTGTTGATAAATTGAGCCGATCTCATTCCCGATCATGTACTGAATCTTGCTGTTCTTTTTGTATTGTCGTTTTTGTTTCATTTTGTAAAGAATTATTCCAATAATTAAAATGAATACAACGAGTAAAATCAGACCGACAATCGTGGCTACTGTTAATGTGGTATCTTTCTCCGAATCAGAAAAAATGTCACGACCGGATATGTTTGGATAGAAGTCTGAAAATGATACTAAGAAAATCAATTAATTCACATATAGGAAACTTTAATGAATTTGATAAAATTTGAAAATTATGTCATCAGTTTAATTTTAATAAGCTTATTATAAAAATAATAATTAAATTAGGAATCTTGGTTTAATTAAACTCCCGATTATTCACCATTATGGCTGGAATTTTCTATATATTATACCAGGATAATCCAACACATAAAAAAGTTCATTGAAGGCATGGGCTTGGCTCCCCTAATGCAATAGTACCGATTTCGAATCTGAAGTCCGTTTATGTCGCGATGCCTCCATTTTCTGGTAAATTACGTTAATATATTTTTAGAAATGGAAAATGTAATTTCCTGTACATATTTTTATAAAATAATATAATATATAATTAATATATTCAGTCTATTAACGTTGAGAATTCTGGAAGGAAGTACAATCAAATGATTTATTAAAAGAAACACTGAAAATGCTAGAAAAAATTATAAAGCCTAGTGTCAGGAAGCAATTTTACTAGAATATGTATATTCTGGATTGATTTCATCAATTCTTTAGGTTTTTATATTTTCTACAATTTTCTGCGTTTGTTTTAGAGAATTATTTAGTTGTAATTCCTTTTAGAATTTTCTAAGATAATATACTGGCCATTGCTTTCAAGTGCTGCGTTTGTATTTCATTCTCATGACTTCGCGTGGATGTAAGATTATCCAAAATAGCTTCTGCTACATCTGTGGCGAATATACAACGAGGAGGTATCAACACTGACAAAGTGAAATAAAAATCTACAAGTTATATTTTCAGTGAGGTGTAGGTGATCATGATAAGGCAGAGGTGTGAAATGCTCATCAGAACTTTATTCTTAGTCCAAAACTGGACGATGCCGTCCTTTTGGTGTACCCACGATATAGGGAGACCAACGATATCATGTGACAGATTGCTACTTCTGCATCATCTCGCTCACTTGAATCCAAACTAGAGGCAGGAAAATCCTGCCTTATCAAAGTTAAGATTCAGCTATTTACCCGGTCTACATTCTGTCGAGTTACCAATCCTAATGCCACCATCATACCTCTCTCTGATTCATCCTCCAAAATTTCATCTAATAGTGACACTGAAGAATTGCCTTACACTCCAGCTGACATCATCTTTGCGCCATATATCATCACACAAAGTGAGCTGAACAATCTAGTCAGGGATCACAATTTGACAAAATATCAAGGTGAGCTTCTAGCATCGCGACTTCAAGGATGATATTTATTGGATATGAACGCTTAAGTTACATTAATGTTCAAGAGAAATTCGAAATTGGAGACCATTTTCCATGAATGAGGTTTTGTGCTATTGTAATCGCATTTCTTCTTTGCTACCTCAGTTTGGTATGACACACAAGAATGGCATATTTTCATCGACGCTTCTAACACTAGCATAAAGGGTAACCTTCTGCTCAATATAAATGCGCACCCATCTATCCCTCTCGCCTTTTCCGTCACAATGAAAGAAAACCACGAAAACATGAAGGCAATCGTGAGTTGCATCCAATACGATGAAATTCAGTGGGTCATCTGTGTTGATTTCAAAGTTATTACCATTCTGAATGGACTACAATTGAGGTGCACTCAGAACTGCTGTTTTCTTTGCTTGTTGGACAGTCGAAATCACGCTCCCAACTATCTTTACGAAATATGACTCTTCTTGGTAAGAGCTACATCGTCAAAGCGTGATATTGCTACCTCTCCATATCAAGCTCGGATTGATGAAGTAGTAGTAAAAAAGTTGGACAAAGAATGCACGGCGTTCAAATACCTGAGCAAAAAATTCATGTGCTGAACGCGGTAAATATTAAATAAGGAGTGTTTGTGGGACCGCAGATCAGAGACTTGCTGAACCACAACCAGTTTGAAAAGATCATGGATCACATTCAACAGGCATATTGGAGAGCTTTTTAGGCTATATTTCAAGGGTTTCTCGGAAATTTCAGCGCTAAGAATTATAAAGAACTTGCTAAGTACCTACTACACTCCTACGAAGCTTTTGAATGCAATCTGATTCTAAAAGCTTCACTTTTTGATGTCTCATTTAGATTTCTTCCTGGAGAATATGTACAGTATCAGTGACGAACATAGAGAGTGTTTTCATAAAGACGTCGCTGTAATGATAAAATGTTACAAAGGGAAATCTGCATATTGATAAATGATGCAACGTAACGCTCCTGACGTTCGCCATAAGCGAGCAACTTCGCCAAAACACTTCTAAACACTGTTTACATCTATTCCGTTACTATTTTTGTATATCAGTTTGTATTAAAGCGTTTTCCGTATACCTACATCAGTTTTCAATTACTATTTCTACCTAAATTAGGTTAAAAATAAGGAAAATAATTTCTCTCATTTTCCTACTATTGGAGTCATGATGACTAGAACGGACATTAGATTCGGAATCAGGACTATCGACTAGGAATATGGTGAATTTCTCCATGAACTTTTTTGAAAGCGTATATTTGTTGGACAGTGTAATTATGCTTCTTTGTAAATTAATGTATCAAAAATTTTTTTATGGAATTCCGCAGTGTATTTATTACAATATTTTTATTGGGAAATTTTTGATTGTGTGATAAAAAAGTTTTATTGTTCACTGAAAAAGTTAATTTGAATGAATAATTTTTTATAAAGAAAAGTTTTCAATTATTCTGTCACGGTTGTTTATGAGCACGCATTTCTTGATACTGACATTCATGAACAAATTTTAGATTTATTTTACTTCTTCAAATGAAAAAGATTCAAACAAAAGACACAAACGACGCGAAACTCATCCTGATGACATTCATCAGTTGCCCTAAACTTCTCGCGTGTGTTCGAAATGTTTTTAAAAATATCTAGTTGCAAATGAAATTTGACCGTCGTGTTCAATGTTATCATTGAGGATTTTGTTGTCATCCTCTTAGTATATTACATTTGTATATTTCTATTTGTAGAGACCTGGGAAGACAATCACAACAACTAGGCATTTTCTTTTACTAAAATAAAATATAAAACCTGGTTTTCACCCTATTTAACTGTTAAGGCTATTGGACTGTTCCATTGAAAGTAAATTTTAAAAAATACTTTAGAATTAATTTTCAAATATTGATATAAAGTTACAGTGGCCATTTTCAGATCATTATTTTTGTAAGCTTGAATTATCATTTAATTTTAAACTATTTCCTTATTAAAAATTGGAAGACGTCATTTTAAAATACAATTTTTTATTAGATCAATATATTTCGACGGAATATCCATCATCGTCAGGTGATTCTGATTGTAGCTGTTAAGCTTATGTATTTAAAAATGAGGATTGTACAATCAATTACGGAATTACTGTTTCACCGAAAACTTCACTACAAACTTCCCCCGACTGAACCGATAGCTGTGTATTGTAGGGACTATAGTACCAGAATTGACGCACAGGGTAGTGAGTCATAGATTCTGTATCGGGTAGAAACCAAAAATTGACAATACAGACCTTACTGACTTTCTCGTACGGCTTTAGATGCAAGAATGTGAGCTTTCAGTGCACGGACACGCTTCGGTTTCCCAGTCAGAAAGGACCAGTCATGATCCCTCGTACCGTGATTCTGTAGAGTTTTCACTGTGTAAACACGTTTCGTACAATAAGTAAAGTTACACCGAAATATCCCCACATCATTTGTATTATTTAACCGAAAATCGAGAACCCTTGGAACCACTCCTGGGTCCATGTCCGCTGTACCGTCGAGGGGCCCTGACATATCTTGCATCACGATCGGGTTTGAAGATTTTGTACATCCTCCATCAACGTTATTTTGTGAAGCACTAGTACCACTGGTATTGCCTTGGGTTCGTTGATCGATCAATAAATGTCGCTTTAACCAATTATACCATCCGTTTTATATGTTTTGTGACAATTTTCCATGGGGCACTATATAGGTTTGTATAAAATAGATTTATAAGATTCGTGATTTAATACATGAGTGACTTTTGTATTTAAGTTTATGCACTAAAAATATGAATACTAAATAATTTAAAAAATTTAAAAGAATTTTATTTTCATATATTCTTTTGTAGTCATTTATTTCAATTACGAAAACGTTGTTTCGAGTGTGACTCGACATAGAACCGCAAAAGATTTATGTAATTATTTAATATACAGGGTGCCCCAAGTTCACAACTCATCAAATGTGAAAAAAATGTTAAATAATTAAACCTTTAAAAAAATAAAACAAGCAAAAAAACACTGAATTATTTGCAAAAAAAATAATTGATTTCACAATCAATTAGCATGGTGATTTTTATGGCTGAAAATTATCAAATGCGGAATGGTATTTCAATGACAATACATTGACATATAAAGTACCACATAAATATCGGCCTGTTAGTAGAACGAGCAGCTTTGTCGTGGATACTCTTTCAATAAGGAGACTTAATATTGGCGGTATTTTGAAAGAACGTATTTATAGTGGGAGTTAAGGAAGCATAGACACAGCTCAATCCTCTGCTTCTTGGTAGAACAAATCATTTAGCATATAGATTGTAAAGTTCTTGTAGCTCATGTGTCGACCATTCATTCGACCATTCATAAGACTTAGTTGATTTATGGAAAACATGACTCCCAGCAAAACCATGAACATATCTGATGTCTGTCTTAGGACGTTGCATGTGGCTACTGTTTTGTTTCGTAAACTTTAGGTTGGATGAGTGGGAACTTGACTAAAAGTATACACTTGCATTATGACAAACCTGAAAATTTGTCTTAGAAATATCAAGTATATGCGATTACATGTTCGATATTAACATCAAGTACTATTTGGTATAACATATATACCATATAGATGATATGTGCCATTCGGCAAACCAACTGAACTGAAAATTTGTTGAATGTGGACGAAAGACCATACTTAGTATGGTGGAGAGAGACCGGAATAGTTGTATCTAGATTCTCATGATAAGCTCCTCTAAACATATCGTCACGAGGGGAAGGAATCCTCGGATAATCACTTCTCACAGTATGAGGAAGTATATTTCTTTGTCTGCATTTGACGTTTCTTCATTATAAGCAAGTTTTTTTCAAGTGTATTGCTGCTTACATTCTTATGATTAGTTATAACATTTGTTAGGTTAGCTTCAGCTTCGGATCTCGATAAATCGTTCTGACTCTTATAAGGATAACTCAATATTTTGTTTGAAGACTTGTTAGTTCTTTCCAGCTGTGCTTTCCGTTTTTTTTTCGATTTTTCCAAAACTCAATTGAAAATGATTTTATTTTAGTTTTACAATATTTTCATCAAACTAATTTTCTAAAATTACAAATCGTAATATATTAATAATCGGATTTACTGAATTGTATTTAATGAATAACTTATTGCCTAAAAATTAAATTCTTTATCAAATTTAAACTAAAAGTTAAGTTATTATTTTACACTTAATTTACTTTTTTGTTTTATTAATCAAAGTCGAAATATTCGCCAATCGGTAATCTAGATCTTTGAAAACGCCACAAAATATAAATAATTAAACAGGATTTTACATAAATGCATAGATGAAAAACCCGTCGGAAACTTGAAACAAGCATCGATCGTCCGGACAAGCGAGTTAATCAACTAAAATAAATGAAATATGTATTCAAGATAAATGTCCGTAGAAAACAAAAGGAGACACGAAATAATAACGGACTCAAAGACTAATAAATTTTGCTTTTCTAACATAGTCTAATTAATAAAAGGAAAACACAATTGAAAACAAAAAAAAACAAGCGTAAAAAATTCTCCCAGTTCTTTGCCGAAAGTGATTTTGTAGAAATTATTTCATTTTTATTATAAATTTATAAAAAATATAATATAAAATATAATATAATTTTACAGTATTTCTATGAAAATAAATATTAAAACAACACTTCAAAAAGATTTCAATCACAAAAAAATCAAACTATTATTTATAATAAAATAGTAAAATTATATAATTAAAATTAATGAATTTAAACAAAAAATTGATTAAAAATAAAATAAACCGATAATTTACGATTCTTTGATTTGTTGTTAGGATTTTTTTCCTATGTTAAAAGTCGAATAAAACCGTAAATAATGTAGAATTAAGTTTAAATATTTTGTAATGTTGTTTTTTCAAAGCGGTAGTTGATTTAAACAAATAAATACTTTGAATATTTTTTTGTTTTGTTTCAAAATAGAAAAAAAGAATTTTTAATAGTTTTTTTTTCAAAAAAAATGAGTTTTTGAATTTTTTTGAATCTCCATTGAATACTTTGTCGGGTTTTAATTTATTCTTTATTTATTAATTTTCTTATTGTCTCATTAAATAATTTTTCAAGGGACGATTTACATGGCCATTCTTATGCAAAATTTATTTAACATAGTTTGGCAAGCATCAGTTTCACAAATCTTGAAGACCATGACCTAAATATAAAAACATCTTATCACACTTTGTTTATACTAAGGTTAAAAGAAGCTTTTAGCAGTTGTTTATAACCCCGTATCCCATTTTCTATCTCTATTTTTTGTCTCATAATGAATTTCTTTCCTCTCAATTGACAGATCTAAAAACAGTGAAGAACCATTCTTTTCCAACTTTACCGTGAAAACAATATTTCGATGTAAATAATTCATATATGCCAGCAAGGTCAACATATAATCCTTTCCATAAGTGTGACAAATTTTCAAGACAGACTGTTTTGAATAATTAAATCAATAACAAAGATATACGACAAAAATGAGATAAAAATATTTTATTGTAATTTAAAAATAAGACGATTGATTTTTATAAGAATAATATAATGAAAGTGTTAAAATTGTCACCAAAATTTATATCAACATGCAGACAGACGACTAATAAATCATTTTTTTTAATTTAAAATATATTTTGTTGTTCAAAAAAGTTTGAAGGATATATATATATATATATATATATCCTATGCAAATAAAGCTAAGTTGTTTTTAAACGAAAGATATTCTTCTAAAATTCTTATATACTTCACCGGACAGTTTTTGTGAACTGAAGTATAAAAGACACATGATTAAAAGCTTAATTTATCGCTGTTAAATCTATAGAAAGTGTTAATAAACTAATTTCCTTGTTACATCAGAATTGTTATTCTACATCTTTTCTGGAAAATGAAGGAAACAGTTGATAAAATACTTTTGAAAGATATTTCAAACAATAAGAAATTAGCTTCTCTTGATAGATCTAAGAAAGAAATTGAAGTATCATTAGATATTAATAATATGCATAAATATTGCTTAATTGTACCTTATTCGGAAGGATTTAAAAACTTTAAAAATACATTGTTAAAAGCAGCTAACAATGAATAAAATTTAAAAATTATATCACGATCTCATAAATTCAAAATATGTTCAGTAATAAATATGTTACACCTTTAATACTTTGTTCTGATGTTGTTTATGAATATAAATGTAATGGGTGCGATGTCACATACATTGGAGAGACTGCCCGTAATCTCTGTATAGAATTCAAGAACATGGTCGAAAAGAGAGTAAGAGTAATATTGCAGAATATAGGAAAAATGTAAATGTGATGTTAATTTTCATAATTTCTAAATTCTGTGTAAGCATTTTGACAGTTATTGGGAGAGAGTGTCGTGTGAAGCATTGTTAATTAGGTCACGTTGCCCTAAAATCAATGTTCAATCGGCAGTCTCAACAACCTTATTGAGAATTTTTGATTAGCGTGATTTCATGCAATCGATTACATAATCATCATTTTTTGTATTTATATACAGGTGAATTGATTATTAATCAGTGACCTGAAGATGACGGTAGATCCGTCGAAATATATTATCTCTAAATATATTTTAAATGGATGAGTTTCGTTTTCAATTCTTCTAAAAGGTATGTTTTAAGTTCCTTGTAATTTAATATTAAGGTGATTAAAATGGACCATCAAATTTGTCATTAAGTATAATTTTTCTAGTCAATCATCATCAGGCAACTCCATAATAACAATATTTTTCCTATCAACAATAATTTTATTTCCGGCAGACAATCAGAAAAACGGTGAAATACTTTGCCCTTCGAAACCCATTTTACTTTATTTTGAAGATAGATATTAAAACAATATTTGGTTCTAGCTCAGGGGAGGCCAGACATTTCTCGACGAAAGCCGCAAATCAAAAATATCAGATTTTTAAGAGCCACATGAAGAAAAATGTTTCAATATATTATGAAATATATGACAGTAGATATAAAGCCAAGGTTTTAAAAATATTTTATACATTACAAATGAAATGTTTTTAAACATTTATTTTTAATCGACATATGTTTATTCTACGTTTATTTATTAATTAAAAATCTGTGAAAAGCCGGTTCGTAGGTTTTTAGTACCGTACGAATAAGTTCAGTTGAATGTTCATTAGTCAGTTGGGAACGGTATTTTGATTAATTAAAATTCATTGTTAAATACAAAGATTAACAAGATTTTTTTTCACATTCAATTTTTTAAAGTAAGATATTTCGAATCCGGTACGATTTTCCAAAATTATTATAAATTCCCGTGATTTATGGTGCATCCGTAATGCACGATCCTCTTGAATTTCTATTAAATCCACATTTGCAACAGCTTTGTTAGATAATTAATACTTTGGAAATGTAAATTCTTCGCTCATTATATTAGGTGTACAACTAATTAATTTCGTATTTGTTATCACTTTTATACTTAAATAAATGGTTTTTTAACAAAAAACACGAAATTAATTAGTTGTACACCCAATATCAATTTGAAATAGACGAACAAGTAATTCAACACAATATCTTAAATATCTTCATTTTTTTCAAGAGCCGCATTAAAAAGTTAGAAAAGCCGCTGTTTGGACATGTCTGTACTAGCTCATTTATTTCCTTTTTCAACTATAAAATAATCCTTGAAAAAAATTCAAGAGCTGAAATAATAATGATACCTTTGATTAAAATTTTGAATATGATAACTATGAGGAGTTAGTTAATTTTCTATTTGCTGAAAACCTTTAATAATTTAGATATGATTAGAATTTTTAAACATTATTTTAAATTTTTTTAAAATATACTTCAAATTCAATTTTGATTTAAAGATTAATAATATATTTGAAATACAATATGTTCTTAAGAATATAATTTCTGAAAATAATAATTTTGAACTATAATTACTTTTTAATATGTGGGTATAAAATGTTTTCCTAAATTTTAAAAGAAATATTATTTTAAAATAAATTATATCAATTTTAAATTAAAAAAATATTTTAAATATTTTGTAAAGAATTGTTTATCTTTAAAATATGTATTATTTTAGAATAAATTTTAATCGATTTCGATATTGTTTTTAGGTTGCAGTTTTGAGAACTTTAATAAGAATTCGATCGTTAAAATAAATGTCGGCGAATCGATTATTAAAAGGAAATTGAAAATTTGTTTGAATTTGTATAAAATAAAAAATATTATTTTGTGCTAATATAAAAGTTTGCAATTATGAATTCAAATTCAAATATAAAAAATGATACCAACGGAACTTACAATAATAAAAAGTACTTTGAAAGACATGTTGGACCGGGAGAAGATAGTGTCAAAATATAAAAGTGAAACATTCCTTTAAAGTTTCCTTCTTTAATCTACGGTCTCAAGACTTATGTTCCAATTAATAAAATCCCCAACATTTATACCAAATTCTGAGTTTCTTTTAATTTAAAAAGTATTTTTTTAAATATATACATAACAAAATGAATTATTGTTTTAAAAAAAATTGTCATTAAAATTTCTATTTTATTTTCACCACTATATTTATACACTGTTTAATTAAATTACATTTATTTTTTATTGATTCATTATACTCATGCAACATTTTATTATTATGAAGAGAAATTATCAAGAGGTTTACATGGTGTTAATGATTATTTATTATTTCCAGTCTCTTTTTGTACTAGCAAATCTGTTTCGTCAAATACACTATTCTTAAAGAGGCCCCCGAGGAATGATCCCATCAATCTTCCTTTAAAAGTCTGAAAGATGATTTTGTAAATTGCGAAGGAAATCGGATAAATGTTTATTTTTCAATTTGTATTTTTCTACTTAACATCAATTGATATTTGTGTCTTTATAATCATTTGTTTATTTTTATTATTAATTAAAAAAATAATTTTATTAAATATATTTTTATTATTTTTGTATGATTTTACGAAGTGAAACTTATGAAAGGAAATGTACATTATTATTTAATTTTAAAAATAAAATAAAAAGATCAAATGTATTTTTTAGACCAAGAAAGACAAATAGCAATTAAAAAAATATTATTATCTTTACTTATAATATTCTATACTAAAAATATTCTGTATTATATAAGCTTTTGATCAATCATTTTCAGCATTGTCTTGAGTTAACAGTTAACATAATTCGTAGTTTATTGTTCATATACAGGGTGCGGCAGCTATTTGAGAACAAAATGACATAAAGTTCAAAAAATGAATATACAACAGAAAAATAATATTTATTACAATTTAAAATTTTACATATATTAACACGTACATA
>MQRK01227496.1:42366-56026 GCA_001938485.1 Girardia tigrina
TTTTTGCTCAGAGCATCAGCCGATCTACCAGCATTCGCTTGTCTTGACCAATCCACAAATTTCTGGTGACGATATAGTCTGTGAAATTGGAAGGATAGAGTTTTTTTGTTTGCGGCAGAAATTGTCAACGATTCTTTGGTTACTGAGTGTCACCAGTGTCAAACTTGGTACAGTTGAGAGAACACACTATTCTCTCAGATTGTCATTTTGTAACACATTTCAGTCGAATTGTATCGATGAGATTTCGGATTCTTTTTGGTTAATTGTGAAGGCTAAATTTGTGGATTGCATTGAATGTGAAACGTTTTTGATGTCTTATCAAATATATCATTTAAATAATGTAGTAATATTTATTATAATGAATATTAAATCTATAATTTATCCCAAATCTATCAGTTATCACATGATAATCATGATTTCATGAAGAAGAAATGTAGCGTTTTCTTTTAGAACAAAAATAATCTTGGGGATGATGATTTAAGGTTGCCACAGAATAACACGGTAGAAGGTCGGTGATGGTATTGATGGTATTATTTCAGAGTTAATTTGAGCGCTACTTTGTTTCCAAAACCATTCAATTGATAGGAATGTATCAACATTTTATAGAATTGTCTAATTCCCTTTTGCGGGAATGAGCGCAACAACATTTCTGCAAGACCTTTCCAAGGTAGTGAACAGCTGGTTTGAGATTATATGAATTCCTGTGATATCTAAAGTATATAATAACCCCGAACTCAACTAAATAGAGAAGGGTTGGGAGTCATTAGAGAAACCAGTAAGAAAGAGAAAGCCCCTTCTTTCGACGCACATTGCTCTAAGTCATTATTTGCAGGAAGAGTGGACCTCAATCTAAATGGAATTAATGCATAATATTGAAAATACCATTTCTAAGATAGTGTCTGAGATTATAAATTATCATGAATATTCAACAAAATACTGATCTGATGTGCTTTCATTATCGAATTCATGAAAATAACTTATTTCATTATAGAAAATCGTTATTTAATCCCAATACTATAATCGGATACTTATTCGAGGGCGGATTATTTATCGCTCATTCAAAATTTGATGGACATAAAACTTGAAACGTGGCATGGACCACAAAAATTCAAAAATAGGCCCTAGTTGTTCCTCATGAAAAACTTTGCACATCATGAAAATTGTTAATAAATCTAGTTTGATGTATAAGTGTCTTTTAATTATAAATTAATTTGGACCAACCAGGTTCATCTAATAGAAAAAATTAAATACATTCTATGTCAATATTCTATCAAAACTGTTAACTTTTTAACTGTTTACTTTCAACACACGGATGAAGAGAATACTCATAAAACGATGTCGTGCGAACCTGAGAACCCCTTAATTTAACCCATACTCCTTCTTTCACGTATCTGTATTTATGCTACTTAGTTCCTCAGGTCATTTTTATATGACCTTATTTTAAAAGTGATCTTAAAAAGTAATCGATTATTTACTTTCCGAAATATAATTAATGTGGTCACACAATATTTTGTCAAATGAAAGTATTATGAAATACATAATAAATATAATACATATTTTACTTGATTCAAAGTTAATCTCCGAAACAAAAAGCCATTTCTCTTTGGCAATATACAAATGAATCTCCACATTATTTCCAATTTTGTTCAGTAATTCCATTGTAAAAATTGCTCCCCCAACGCGATTTATTTGCACATTTATTAATGAAACATCTTTGCTGATTTCGAATTCCAATTTCGAATCAGTTTTAAAAATAAGATTAATTTTAGAAAAAATATCAATTGTTTTATTTGGGAGAATGTGAGAAAATATTTCCAATTTTGTGAAATTTCTTGCTGAAAGATAAAATATAATTTTAAACTTTTTATGAAAAAAAATATATTTTTTTAATAAAATTTACCAATTATTTATTATTATTTAATGATTAGTTTTTTTAAAGATTGACTTTTACAAATATTTTCTTTGATGGTTTTTTTTTATTTATAATGATTTTTAGAGAGACATTTTTTTCAAAGATAAAATTTATTATTCTATGTAATAGTTATTTATATTTTGAATATATGAACATGTTTAAATAGGTAAAAAAAACATGACACTAAATTTTATGTTATATTACAGTATTTTATATTATATTTTAACATTCAAATCTAAATCTTTCATACTCTTCTGTATTAAAGACTTTAGCAAAAAGTCATACTTTTATACATTTTATGTTTTGAAATGCATCTTGTATAATCATAAACATCATTAACTAGTCAAATAATGGCAATTTCTTAAGTTATATATCAAAGAATTGAAGGCACCACATTATGTGATAGTCACATACTTAAATCAAAATAGTGGAATTTTATTTTTAAAAACATAGAGATGTCATTTAAAGAAACAATTTATATTATTAAAGGTTATTTTTTATGATGGAGTGTTTGCACGTATATTTGTGTCTTGCTCTTGTACTTAGGTGGATATGAGCTATGTTATGCATATTCCAAAATAGTTGATTTTTATATTAATCGACCTCCTTGAAGACGATCTAAAGCGATTCAAGATGATATTATTGGTGATTTAGTGCATAAAAACCCAAGGATCACCTCGGCGAATATTGATGAAATATGGAATATAAAGCATCGACTGTTTTTGTCATTTTAAGAAACTTGAATTTACTTTAAAGCTTAATACATAAGTGCTACTATATAAAATAACTGAACAATATGTACCATGTCTCACCATTTATTTTTAGTCAAATATAACTGAAAATGATAAATTGTTTTGTTTTAAAAATTTGAATAATATCTAACGAAGAATCATGAAAAGATGAACTTGAAAGGGTCAAATTTAAGGTAGAAGCAAACAAGCTACCATCGTTAAAAATATTTTTGTTTAGTTGGACCGTGAATAAATAATTTCATTGTTTCATACATGTGACGAAAAAAAAGAGAAGACCACCTTGCTGAACTCATTGAAAAAATAAAAGCTAAAAATCAAGTTTATGAAAGATTACAATTTTAATGTCCTGCAGCACTCGCAGTATTTAGGGAACTATCTTACTGAGAGGAAACCAAAAAGGAAATTCATATTAAAATTTGAGTATTTTGTTTAGTGACCGAGAGAGAGAGGATCCTCGTGAATCTACTGTTGTAATAACACTCATAAATTCATCTGTCGCCAATGGATTATATTTAGGATTCGGACCCCTGTGGGAAAGCTTAAAATGTTCTGAGCATTATTATTTCCCAAATATTATATAACTTTTAGGTTATATTTTAAATAGTATATTATTTTTCTTGAAGAAGAATAATAATATCAATGTATAAATTACTTTTTTCATAATAAAAATGGATTGGTATATATTGATATGAGCTTTCTTTGGTAAAAATCCACCCTATGAAATAGGGTTCCTTCAAACCGTCCAGGTTACCCACCCAGGCTCTATTGTCAGTCAATAAACCGAGACCGTTTTGGAGGATAATTTCATTGCTTTTAAAAGTCTTTTCTCCGTCATAATAGCGATCATAGGTCGGTATCATTTCGGAGTTAGAGTATTCAAAATGTTCTCCTTCCAAAGTGGAATAAGTTTTTGGAGAATCTAAAATAATATTATGTAACAAAAATCATATATATTTATAAAAATCACTTTTCTTGAATAAAATGTAGAGTTATAATTTAATAAGAGAAATATTTAATTTCATTCTTGATTTAAATATCAAACCAAAAAGATTTAGCAGTCATATTTGTATAATTTATGAAAGAGATAGGTAAAGTAAATCTATGAATACGGGATATCTTGTGATAGTGGAGGATAGGGAGTTGTAGCTAGGCGGTCAACAACGGAAATTATAATTGGATGTTACATTAAAAATCTTATGTTAGGTACTAAAATATAACTCAGTTCAAGTCTAGTAACCATTCATTTCTTTTGCGTTAATTTTGTATTATACTTATCATGAACACTAATATCATTTCCAATACTTTTGTTAACACCACAACTCGAATTGCCTCCAGGACAATACTCCACAATACGATCGTAGTTATAAATCGTTCTCTAACAAATTTAAATTACGATTCCTAAATAAAATGTTTTTAAATTATTTTCGAAAATATTTTAATTCATTTTAAATATTTTATTAATGATTAAATAAATCTTTACGTTACAATACACATTAAAAAATACTTTAAATCACTTTCAAATAAATTTAATATATTTTGAATAAATTTGATTATATATTTATTGATTCAAATATATTAATTTATTTTAAAGTTGTTATTTACATTTCAAATTGTTAGAATAATCCGACTGTTCAAAACATTCAAAATATCAATCTTCCATATGGGTGGAAGAAACACAATCCTAAAACAACATGTCAAACACAACATACAATAAACATTTTCCGAATACATTCCACACAATTCTCATTTGATGCTTTACATACCACGTTTCTTTCTTTGTTAAAGAGTCTCGCGACAAAGTTGTTACATTTCAGGTGTGATTCAGTATTGTTCCATGGAAAGAGACCAAAATATTGAAAAATATTTTTCCCTCCTGGAGTCATGATTTAAAGAATGCATAAAAACATCTTAACAAAATAAACAAAAGTATTAATAATATGATTGCATATATATGAATAGATATTTGTTATAATTATGGTGACTATATGTCCATATTTTCCAGGACATATCCGGGTTTTTATGTTTGTCCAGAGTAGGGCTGGCAAACTCGGGATCCCCGCATTTCAGGATTTTAGGAAAATTTGTTTCCATTGAGATAAAATATTATAAAAAATTGATGACTTTTTAAATTTGAACTTATTGGTAACAAAATCTACTACTAATCAGTAATAATTTACAACTGCTTTATAACTGATTAAATTATGATTTTTTTTCAGAAAATTCAAAAATAAAATTACTCTACTAATCAGTTATAAAACTTTTTTTCGTTGGGATGACCACTTGTTTAGTGAAGAAATAAGTTTTATTGTTTCATCCAGGTCATTAAAAACTAACAGTGGACCCACTTACCAAACTAAACATCAAAGTTTAAATTAAAGATTAAAATTTTTTTCTTGCCGCACTCGCCGCTTTTCCGGACCTATAATACTGAGAAAAAACCGCAAACGAATTTCATATTGAAATTTAAGTTTTTTGTTTAGTGAATGAGAAAAAGCCTTGCTTATAATAATGTATGTCACATGTCGTACGTACTTCCCTCGAATCGAATACAAATCTTCTAAAAATATAAAATTTTATTTCGTCCAAGTCAATAAAACAAAGTCTATTCTTTAAAATAATAATATAAATAATTTCCAATAACCTTTAATTTTTGAATATATAAAAATTTAGTATTTCAAATAATCTGTATCTTCAAAAATTTTGTATCCGGCTATTGAGTTTTTAACAACGAACATGGATTAACACACATAATTTACAAACTCTAGAATAATCTGTCACCACATGATTATATTTACAATGCAATGCGTTTTGGTGGAGCTTAAAATTGAAAAGAGTTTTCTTTGGCTAGAATAAATGTAAATGAACTATTCATTATAAATACCAAGTACTGAATACATCAGATGACTACCTAAGTTCGTACCTAATGTCCAAAGATAGCGTTGATGATATGCATGTTCGGATTTGAATTAATAAAATTTGAATTGGAATTTTTAATCAAATTTCAGTTCATTAAATTTGTATTAAAAAATATATATATATAATAAAAGGAAAGAAAAAAAATAAATTAAAATTATGTATACTTATTATATAAATATATATATATATATATATATATATATATATATAATAACGTAAGAGTTTTTTGTTTCTAATTCGTTTGTCTAAGCGAATCAGTTATTACAGAGTTTGATATCTAATAAAGATTACTAAGGATTATCGATTGCTTTATTATAGAAATATTAATTAACTGAAATTGAATGTCTAATTTAAAAGAACAGATAACTTTACCATGTGATTATATTTTTAATGTGGATTATTTTATGAAGACATTTGAAGATAATCATATAAAAATGTCCGAAGAAATCATTTTACCTGCTGTTGCGTCTCTAATGAGAAATCCGTCAAATCCAGTCGTATTTTTCGATGTCAGTGTTGGTGGTCAGGATATTGGCAGAATACAG
The DNA here is from genome assembly GCA_001938485.1 of Girardia tigrina. Classification (NCBI taxonomy): domain Eukaryota; kingdom Metazoa; phylum Platyhelminthes; order Tricladida; family Dugesiidae; genus Girardia; species Girardia tigrina. The sequence goes on from MQRK01227496.1 coordinate 48,492, forward strand.
TTCGAATTATTTGCCGATATTGTCCCGAAAACTACGGATAATATCCGTCGATTTTGTACGGGTGAATACCGTAAAGATAGAGTTCCTATTGGCGACGAGAACTTTGAGATGAAGCATGATAGTGCCGGCAAATTGTCCATGAGATCGCATATCAAAGGAACTGACGAAATTTTAGCACCCACCTAAATTTGTGGAAACATTCATGGTCAATGGGAAAGAGAAATGACCGTCAGAAGGCTAAGAAAATTAAAATCGGCAGAAAAAATATGCATGAAAAAAAGTTACAGCAGTCAATGAAGAACAATCCACATTAAATACAACATAAATCGAAAAAATAATTGTAGAGTGGATTGCGATGTGCCACATTCAGAGAGGATAGAATTGAATGAAGATTCGCCATACACTTATGAGCATTAAAACTTGACCGAGGTGTTGCAAACGTATTAATGGTATTCGTGGTGCAGAGCCCATTTACTTTAAATTTAAAAATCTTTGATTTTTATTTTGCTTATATTTCAATTATTGTTCACAAAATAGTAATTGAAAAAAGTTAAAAATTATTTTGTTGTCACCAAATATTTTGATTTTATTACAAAAATAATCGTCAACGTATTTTCAGAATCGTCACAAATTATAATTAAAAAGTGGTCTATTTAAAAAAGTCATTTAAACAATCACTGACCACTTGCTCTAATTGGCCAGCCAATCATAGCGAGTCATTTAATAATTCCTCTAATTCGGTCATTCAAGTCCCAAAACTATTGAAACATTTTGTCAATCTTCAAATCCATGGGTTACATAATAATGTTTTTTTTGCATCTGATAAATTTTAATAGTTTATGTTAAAAATTTTTTTCGGTATTCATTATCTTTAAAGAAAAATACCAAACGAAACGTTTTTCCCATGATAATTAACGACCCTGTAAATATCCTCTAATGATAAAATGACATTTTTATAATGATTTTAACATATAAATAATTTTTGAAAAGCCTTTTAATATTTAAATATTCTGATTTAAAAATTCAAGTAAATATAAATATGAAAGTGTAACAAATTTGTACTCAAATAATACTTTTTATAATTTCAAATAAATGGATATATCAGACAATTATTAATATTTATTATCATTATTATATTATTACGAATGTTATTAAAATGAATTAAAATATTTATTAACCGTCAAAACTGCATCCAAACATAGCAAATTTAATACAAATCATAATAGCATTGTGTGGATCCACAGGGTATATCTTTATGGATGATGCGATTATGGCGGGGATAAAACTCGTCCGACTCTGGGTTCGGGCATCTGTGTTTATTGGAATAATCTGAGAGTCACAACTTTCATTTAAATCTGTTAATTAGGAAAATATTTTTACTGTTTGATTTTCTGTAGTTCTATATTCGTAAACTCGACCATTTGACTCTCTTTGATAAGTTATTCTTATTGTCGGAACAAATTCAATATACTGAAACCAATAAACTGATAAAATAGAAATATAAGAAAAAAATGTTAAAAATTGTTTGTTGTGTCATCCTTTCAAAAACATTAAACATAAAGTTCTTTTATTATTTTCAATAAATTAATTTGAGATATTAAGTAATTCGATAATTAAAGCATAAGGTAAAAATTTCTGCAAACATTTTATAAAAATTTACATAAAAATGTTTATAGAAAGTTTAAAAGTTACATTGTAAATGTTAAGAATTTTTGTCGAAAAGCTTTTTAATATTCAGTAAAGCTTTTTTAAGAGTTTAATTGAATCAATTACAAGTTATATTGGAAAAACTTGTAAAACCATAAATATAATAATAAGATATAAAATTTGAGGAAATTAAATTAAAAAGTTTATTTAAATTGTGTTATAAGTTAGAATCAGCCTCCCCCAAACTGTAGAATAACATCATAAACTTCATTTGAGCACAGTGTATTGAATCACAGACTCTTTATTAGGTAGAAACTATAAAATAAACAATGCTCTCGCATGGCTTCAGACTTGGGAGTGCCAGGTTTCAGTGTACGGGTACAATTTTGCTTATAATTTAAGAATAACAATTCATGATCCCGAGATATTCAAAATAAATAGATGTAGAAACACTTTTATCGCATTAGGTAAATGGACAGTTGAACATTCCTCTGTTTGCTTGTTTTCCCAGCCTGAATATTATTATTTTCCTTATGATCACTTCTTAGTGTTACCTAAAGTGACTGGAATATGATATACTGTCTAATTAAAAGCATGTGTTCTTCTGTTTTCTGTGATATTTGAAGTTTTTATTATGTGATTGATCAACCTATGTCGCTGCAACCATCAATTCATTTTGTCACTTTTGTGTTAGTTCCTAATGAGGCAGGAAGAGGATACAGCTCATATTTATCACTGAGACACTGGGCCCAAATTTATGTTAGTAATGCGTCGTTAAAGTTTCTTCCGTTCAGCTCATTATTTGTTATTAAATATTATGAGGAAGTCTTTTAGACAATAAATGTTACTACTACAAAACACAAGTATTATTTTTTTGTCTATAAACGACTTTTCGAGTGCTGGAAAGAAATGGACAACTCGCCGAAACTTTTAAATTACATTGTGTAACTTCCAAATAACTACATTACAACAATAAATTTTATTTTGAACTTTGAAAACATTTCAAGTCAACGAGGTGGTCATATACTTGTCAAAGGTAGCTTATATGTTTAACTTTGACAAGAATTTTAATATAAGAAGAGATGGAGACGTAGAAAACGATGCTGCTTTGTTTACATTTTTTGGAAGGTTAGAACATTATTGACATTTTCATAAAAATGTTCACGAAATTCCGTGTAGGAATCATCAAAATCGTCATTATTCGAAATCAGTGTTAATTTAACCATTTAATGAGGAACGGTTTTCGATAGATTTCATCGGCTTCCGGACGACTTTCGGCAAAGGCGCTGTACCGACAAAATTGTATTGATGCGCGCTATCCAGATTGACCACGATCTTAAATGGATTCACTCTGGTTCTTCCGCAATTTCACATTGAAAAGCGTGACCGACAAACAAACAAACAAACCAACATACTTTTTAGGCAAATATTATATATATATATATAAGTACTTTTTGTAACATTGGATGAGGTTTGTTTAGCTTTTTAATTTTCTCGAAACGAATTGATAATCCTATTATTATTAAAAATCCTAAAAACGAAATTTCGTTAATAAATTTACAGAAAGTTTAATATAAATTCACAAAAGTTATACGTAAATGTAAATTAATTGAAATAGCTTACCTATCTATAAATTATTATTTTATAAATCTTTTATTTAATATTTAGAAAACTCAAAATTTATTGTTTTTAAAGTTTTATTAAAATTAATAAAGCAGATAAGAAAGAATATTATATTTCATGAATAGAAATAAAATAATATAAATCTGTTTTGTTATTTTTTAACAAGATTATTACAAAATAAATTATGAATAAAACCAGTTAATAAGCAACAAAGAAAACATTTAGTTATGAAATTTTGACAGGAAATTTTCTTTTTTTTCATTTTGTACTATTTATTGTTAAAGTATTTGTATGCAGAAGTATCGTTAAGCGCCACTCTCATTAATTTTTGTTTTAGATTTTGAGAACTTTTTCGAAACGAACTGCCAAAGATGTGGCTATTCATATTCCCAGCGGAAATAGTGCTTATATTTCTAGTATTGTGGTTATACCACCAGAAAATATCAATAAAAATAGCAATGATGATGACATGGATGATTAAGGTATTGTTGGGGATGTAACAGGTATCGAAGTTGTTAATATCAGGGCTGCGGAGTCGGAGTCGTGAAACTCAACTTCGAGCAAAATAATAACAAATATTATATATTGACCTAAAAAGGAGTCGGAGTAGGAGTCAGGCATTTTTGGTCCGACACCGCAGTCATGGTTAATATCGAAACAAAGAATAAAGAAGAAATATCTGAATCTGTTTCAAAACCAAAATTAAATGCAATTAGTCATTATCGAAGAGTGTATTATAAAATAGAAGACTTTAATTCAACCAGTACAGACATGTATGATTAAAACTTTTCTTCATTTGGATGAAGTTGACTTTTTTGAACTTTTCTTTTACAAAAATTACTTCGAGATCATATTCTCCGAGAAACTAGAACTTTTGCTCAACAAAAGAATAATCACGCCTTTTCATTGACTAATGAACAATTAAAAGGATTCATTGATTATATTATTAACTGGGTACAACAGAAGACCATAGCAAAAGTTATATATTTCTGATGCTGAGGATTTACGCGTTCCTTTGGTGACAAATACAATGAACCGACCACAGTTCTTGCAAGAAAAGGAATATTTTCACTTCAATAATAACACAAAGCTCTCAAAATAAAGCAGTTATCGTTTTTTGGAATTTTTGTGCTGCAGACATTGGCGGAACAGTTAGCCACTGGAATAAGGGACAAGGCCATGTTGATGTTTCCATACCAGAATTAATTCAAAACTACAACTTAGGCATGGGTGGTGTGGATTTGAAATAGACAATGCGGGGAACAGTTACAAAATATCCATCCCTTCTAAAAAATGGTATTGGCTACTTGTAATGAATGCTCTTCAAATGCGTCACAAATGCTTTGCACTTACACAATATGGTACATGGTAATATGAAATCTCTACTTGGTTTTACAAGAACTATAGCTATGGAAGACATGAAACACTGTAAAAATCGATCAATGAAGAGAGTGGTACAGTCACCAAGCAATTTTAATGCAGTGAGGTGAGAAATCCCTTTATGCATTACATTATAACCAAGTTATATGTGAATTTGACAATTTTTTTAAGATATGATGGCGTTGGTCATTTTATGGCCAGAAGAGAAAAGCAAAGTCGATGTCAATGCGAGAACTGCAGCGGTAAACGCCGATCCTACAATAAAAATACACTGTAACATTATTTCAAAACTGTTTTAAATATTATCATGTTAATTGAGGGAAAAATATATTTTTCTATTTTTGCCCATTTTCTGCATGTAAAAGACAACTGATCATATTTGGGATCAGCAAGTTTGACCCACATATGGTAAAGGAATTCTATGAACTCTTGGGTTTCCAATGATTGATAACCTTAATGAATGATAACCCTAATAAAAGACCTCGAGACATACAACAAAATAAAACTCTGAAACAAAAAATAGCCTTTTTAAACTAACTTTATAAAAAAGTAACATTGTAACTAACAAATAAAATTGCTGATGATTGCAAAAGAATTTCCAAACATGTGTTAGGGTTTCGAAAAAATTTAAATATGAATAAAAAAAATCAAAAAAAATACATATGAACACTTTTGATAAAATTTTATGTAAAAAAATTTAAAATAATTCTTTTGATAAAATTATTAATTTCAAACAAAATAATATTTAGTTTAGCAAAATTTGGAATCAAAATTAAAAATATTTTAGTCTTTGTTTTATTTGATCAATTTTCAAGGTTAGAAAAAACTAATATATAAACAACAACGAATTCAGTCACACACACCAATAATTTCCTGCAACAAATTTTTAAGAAGATTCCGTGTAGAGTAAATTTATTTAAATTCTTTATTTTTATTTCTTTACTTGAAGTTGAAGTCGAACTAAGTATCCTGTATAGGAGAATAAAATTCATTTGACTTTAAGGGTTTAACGGTTATCGTTCGTTTAGAAGATTTATAGTTTGAAAATTAATAAACTTTGATCTGATAAACTCTCATCGAATATCCGTTTGTGAATTGAACAATATAAGCTGTGTGCTATTTTGTGTCATTGGAAAATAAAGTTTTTAAAAGAATTTGTGTTCATTCATTTATATATTTATGTTGGAAGTCCTTTCTGATTAATTGAAGTCAGATTAAAGATTTCAGATTAAAGATTAAAGATTTCAGATTAAAGATTACAGATTAAAGATTAAAGATTAAAAAATAAAGATTTGTGTTTGAAACGTAAATATTTAAATTAAAGATAATTTTAATACCCAACACATGTACAATAATCGAATTCTTTAAAAGCTTTAACAAAATTATTTTTCAATATATAATAAAAGGAAAATAGTTTTAATTAATCAAAAATGCATTCGAAGTAAACTAAAAATAGTAAAAGTAAAGGAAAAAGCATATAAAATAAAAACAAAACAAAGGTTTTATTTTCACTTTTCCTTCTCATGTTTTAATGAAAGAGGATTATATTTTCAATTCTTAAATCTTGTTTTACATAATTTTTGATTTTTTTGGATATATTTTTTTACAAAAATTTATTTACGTTTTTTTACATTCTTTTTTAAAAAAATAAAATTGCATATTTTGACGCAAAATAAACAATTTATTAATGAAGATATTTTGTTTTAACTTTCGAAAGAAAATATTAATGAGAAAAGAACAAAAGAATAAAAGTAATTCTCATTTTAAAGAGTTAAAAATAAATGTCTACTCTAGTTATTTAAAGTTTTTCATTAATTAATTCTTTGTTTTAAATGAAAAGAAGTAAATTAATCCTTAAAATATCTTGAGGGATATCTCAATGTTTCTTACAATAAAGTTTTGTACAATTAAGTTTTGTACGAGGAAAACTGAGTTTTGTAACAAAATATTTGCTGAACAAAACAGTCTTTCAGTAAAATACAATTTTGTTTCAAATTTGAACCATAAGAAAATTAATTTTATACAGGTTTTTAATTAAATATTTGTTACATTTAAGTTTTAGACAATAATGATGTATTAGTTATTCAATACAAACTTTATTATAAGTTAATTAATTAATTAATTAATTGGAATTTACAAAAAAAATATATCACAAATAGATTCAATTGTAGCGTTTATTATGACCCCCTTGGGCCCTTAAATAAGATTGTGTAAGGGTATATGTCAATAAAATAATAATTATTATTTATTATAATTTATACTTTTTTACTGATTTCATACTGAATAACTTCGATATTAAATCCATACATATTTTTATAAATGCATATAATTGGTAGTAGAGAGTAAAATATGACATCAATAAGATCAAAAAACGAACGAAGGATGTATCTGTCTGTACATAAACCCGAGTTATGATATTGGAAAGGAGAACTAGTGATGGATAAACAGTTAATCTGGAATTCTCATTTCGACTTTGGGTGGAAGTGTGAACAGAACTTTGAGAAGATCAATAAGAAGATCGTGGACACCAAAATAAAACAAGCAAAATAACGTTGAGTGATTTTCAAAAAGCACTGCTTTAACAATCGATTAGCATATTGATGCTTATGGCAGCATATTATCATTTTCAAAATGGTATTTCTATCACAAAACATTGAAATAGGTAGTAACAAATACTCACCTAAAAGTTGAAAGGGTAAGCTTTTTCGTAGGTACCCATTTAACAAGAAGATTTAATAATATCACTTTTTTGATAGAATGCCCTTAAAGTGGTATTAAGAACACCAACATGGGTTTTCAAACTTTTATTTTCATTACAATCAGAATTGTCTTTTGGACAACTCTCAGCAAAACTCTCGTCATTCGACATCGTTCTAAATTGATAA
>MQRK01227496.1:56165-68719 GCA_001938485.1 Girardia tigrina
TTTTATGTAAAGAAAGAACATTTAATTAATTCAAAACTTAGTTAAAACTATTTATTTTATTTAAATTTTAATATGAAAATTTGAAAAGATTTAATATTTTTAATGTTTTTAAATATCTTTTAAAATGTAAATTATACTCGAATAATTATTTATCGTGAACATCCAAAATATCAATTTTCCATCTGGGTGGGAGAAACACATTTCTAAATACTAAACTCAACATACAAAATTCAACAAACCAATTTCAACATACCAAATTTAAATATTCCTCACAAGTGGGGAGTTAAGAAAGCATAAACACAGTTCAATCCTGCGGTTCTTTAAGCATCTAGATTGTAAAGTTCCTGCTTTTGCAAGATGTGTATTTGATTCGTCATAAGATCTAGTTGACTTACTAGGTGAAATGTGACCCACAGCAAAACCATTAACTTTTAGCAGTTGTGAGGAATATTTTGAATGTTTGATGTTTTGTGTTTGAATGTGTATGTTGATTGGGAATTGTGTCTCTCCTACCCAGATGGATGATTAATATTTTAATTCTTATTATCTAAAAATATGTAATGTTTAAATTTATTTTTAATTTAAAATAATTTTAAAATTTTAAATAAGTTAATTAATTTTTACAATTTTTAATAAATAAATCAAATTAATATTTTTTAAATAATTCATTATCATTTTAATTATTATCCAATAAGTTTTGAGTAAATATTTTAATAAAATATTTATTTCTCCATTTGCTAAAAAAATTATAAGAATTAATTCAATAATCAATTTAGTTTAGAATGCAATTGTACGAAAGCTTTCACGAAAATTGTCTTCAGGACAATCCAAATTGTAGTTTAAATAAAAATATGAAAACTCAAATTGGTGTTCTTAATAGCAGTATAAAACCTTATCTGATGTCTGCTTGAGGACCATGCATGGGATTACTTTTCAGCTTCAAAAAATTTAGATAGGATGTGTGAGAACTTGACCTGAAGTCCACACCCGTAGTCTAATAAGCCTGATTACTGTATCGTACCTCAAATGGTACTGGTCCCGAGACATTCATTGATATCGGTAAGTAATAAAAAATGTATACTTTATTTATAAGTGCAAGAAATCTCTAAACTGTATCATCTGCGTCATGATCCTTTTATTCACATAATTGTCACTTATGATGAAGCGTAGATATACTTTAACAATCTAGTCAATGTTGGCGATCAGATCACAAAACGGGATCAATTCTAAAGGAAGATTTTTAGTGTGTTTTGTTGAATTTCAAAAGTTTAAATCACATCAAGCTACTTTTAAATGATTGAATTATTGATGTTTACCATTATTGAGCTCAGCTTGATCAAATTTATCAGTGCCTTGTGCGTGCTTGTGATACCTCATTTTAGCAAACGGACTGTGTTCGATGTTTTCACATGCGTGTACTTCATTCTCTTTATTTCTTTTGGATGTCCTTGCTTGCATTTGTTATTTATCTTTTTTTGTGGGTGTCTTCACGTTTGTTGTTGTCTTGCACATGTGTCGATGTATTAACCACAGTGATTATATTTTTTTATTTTATATGAAGTAGATTATTTGTGTTGTGTTTATATATATATATATTTTTATATCGTTTTATTTTGTGTTTATCGGGAAAGAGACAAAATCGAAAAACCCCCGAAAGAAAAATTTGAAGCAGATAAAATATCATAATCGCAAGAAAATTAATTTATGAACGAAAGAAAAAATAATCAAGGAAATGAATACAATCATTGAAAGACAGAAAGAAAGATTGAAAGAAGAGACAAATTATTATTTTATTAAAATTAATTATGCAATTTGAATTCGAATTACAATTCGAATTGAAATTGATTGATAATTAATATTTTCATGACGATTAATAATTATGAATTCATAATTACGAATTTACTTACCAATTTATTCGACAATTTATTTGACAATTTACTTGACAATTTCCGGCGTATTTACTTATTATTAATCAAAAACTAATTATTATTAATCCAAAGGATATCTGCCCAATATCTAGTTGATCGGTTACTCCTAACAAATTTGCTGACGATATTTATTTGTATAAATTGACTGATAAAGTTTATTTGAGAACGATTGTTTTGGTCAGAGATTAATTTTTCTGCTATGAATTATATAGTTTTCGAGTCTGTTGTTCTTATTTTCCTATTAATAGTTAGAGTATGTTAAGTACCGATTAAATTAATCAAACCGCCAGGAAATTGAATAGATTTGATTAGTTTAGTCTAGCCTCTATCTTAATCAAATTTTTTCTATAATTTAAGTGAGTTAAAAATATCGAAATCGGTTCCCAAACCAGAACTATACGAAAAGGAACCTTTCTCTTTTCTGATCAGTGGTAGCCGAATTTGATATTTTACAGTGCTCTTCTGACACAATAACACTTAAAACCGAATACAAACCGCCAAACCCAAGGAGGAATAACGCTTGACGCCATTGAACTATTTTAACATCCAGCTTATATTTCGTACCCTGTCCGTTCATTAGTACCAAGAAAAAAGGGAAACAAAAAGATTATGGTTTATATGAGAAAAGAATTCTAGAATACCCCTAATGGAGTTCTTCTTTTTAAAATTTTTTATTTTCGAATTTTGACGTCCACAAAATTTTCTTTTGACAGAAAAAAAATTTAAAAACCGATTTTAATTTTTACTCATATTTTTGTTAGAATTATTTCTGTCTAAGATCTCTTTTATATTTTCCATCGCATTTTATTAATAATAATATAATCAAAAAATTATCTATCCATTTAACGTTTTATTATTCATAGGTTGATTAATAATTTATAAGAACATAAAACAAATAAAAAAAACAATGTCCCTAAAAACAATTGCCATTTTCATTAATAAATGAATCTATGGAAAATTAATAAGCTCAAAATATAAAGGAAAAAAAACCTTAGAAAAAAATATTAAAATAAATATTAAAATTATCGACATAGGAGAAATATAATTATTTTTTTAATAAACAAAAAAAATATATCCAAAAACGTAAGTGAAAAAATAGAAAAAACGAAAAATTGATTTTTTGCAGGTAAATAAAAATAATATTGATAAAAATAATAATATTTTAAACAAGTCTTTCGACATTTGAAAGACAATAATTGTGGCAATAAAATTTAGCAAATATCGTTTCTACAGATCATTATCATCCTCTTCCTCCTCCTGCTCATCCTCACTCATCCTCATCACTCATCAACCATTCATTAGTCCAATGAATTATTTAATTCTCACCCAACCAACACACGATATCTAATTGAAATGGTATTATATGCTTTAATCATCTGAAAGGAGCGGTAATTAATCAACCTCTATTCCCAGGATGGTTCCCGCACGAAGCAGCTTCACGAGCGAGGAAGAAACACTCGTTTTCAATTGCATTTAATACAATCAATGCTTTCCTGACCAGGAGGAATTTAATCAATAAGTTTTCCTCTACAATTCCATACTTAATCAATCAATTAATAATCAATAAAAATTAATTAACTAATTAATTAATCAGAATTTTATCACAATGACCAATTGTCGAATTAAAGGATATCAATATTCGTATTTTGATTCCATTTAAATATGATTTAATTATATTTTTTGATTTTTATTTTTCAAAAAAATAATCGATATTTAAATATGGAAATTATTTATTTATTTATTTATTTCAGAAATATAAAAATAAAGGAATTTATAAATATTTATTTATTAAATTAATTTTTTTAATAATTATTTTAATTTTTTTTTATAAAGAAAGAAAAAAAAATATTTTTTATAATAATTTTTGTTTCTGTTTACAAAAAAAATTTCTGCCAAAAATAAATTATTTAATCAATAAATTCTGTGTTTTTTTTGTTTTCTTTTGCAATTTTTATTTCTCGTTTTAATTTATTTCTAATCAATAAAAGTTAATTAATTTACTAATTAAGAAGTATTTTTTTAATAAACAATTGTTTAATAACAGTTTTCAGTTAATAGGTTTTTGTTTTTTCGTTAATTATAAATTGAAACGCTATTAATTATTATTAATTATAAGGAAAAAAGAAAGATCTTTTATATAATGAGGAAAAAGAATTTTTTTCATAATATTGAAAGAAATATGTTTTTCGCATTTTGTTTTATTTTTTTCTTTAAGGGTTATATTCTTTATCGGACCGACATGCGATTAAATATTTGGAATATTTAATCAATTTAATATAATTATTTAATTGATTTATAATATATTTGTCTAAAGTGTTAGTTTATTTGTTTTTTTTCGTACACACTGTGAGGAATATTTTAAATTGTTTAAATGTGTAAATGTATTGATGCTGTATATTGATTTAAGTATGTTGAATTTAGAATGGTGATTCTCCCACCCAGATGAAAATTGGTATTTTTTATTAAGTTTAAAGGATTGACTATTCGAATATAATTAAAATAATCATTTTATAAGTTCATATTTTTAATTTAACAATTAAAATTAAGTTTAATATTTTTTGGTAAAATTTAAATTAAATGTATTTTTAATAATTTGATGACATTTTTATTATTTTGGGATTTATTGAGAAATGAAAAAATTTATTATTTTTAATTAATATTAATTAATATATTTTAAAAAATGACTTAGAAAAATTGTTTGAATAATCATAATTAAAAATAAAAATGAGAAAATCAATTAGAATGATGACAAATGATGAAAGACTTTCTAGAGTCATAATGTTTCTAGATGTGATTGTAATAAAAGTTCAAATGCGACTTGTCTAAATGTTCTTAATATGGCGACACACGACCACGTGACAGCAATTATCAAGGGACCGGAGACATTCGATGGGTCAGAAGTAAAATTAGAAGAATTCCTAATAAGCTTTGAGAGATATTCAAAGATTTTTGGATTTAAGGAAGAAAGAAAAGCGATATTAGTTACAGTATTCATGACTTCCGAGGCGATAAACAAATATGAGAAAACACAAGGAGACAACTGGGAAACAAGAATAAGAAGTGCATTCTCTAAAGATAGAAATATTTTTGAAATAATAAAGGAGCATGTAGAGATTAGAATCGGGGATAAAAATCCATCAGAAGTATTTAAAAAGATTGATGAACTAGTGGAAAAATGAGTTGAGAAAAATGTAGGAAAAAAGGAATTTTCAGATCTAGCGTACGCCAACGCCATCGAAGATAGAGAAGTAAGAAGAGAAATAACTCTGAGAAATGCTCCAAAAGCAGAAGATATAAAAAATATCCAGGAGAAAATTTACGAATTTGAATTGAAAGACAGGAATATAAGAGTAGACGCGTACACGACAAAGTAAAATAAAGAATGGAAGAAAGTAGAATATAGAACAAGAAGACTGAAACCAAGATACGAAGAGAGAAAGTACGAAGAACCAAGAAGAAATTTTAAAGCGAGAAGGATCATATGTCGAGCCTACCATGAAGAAGAACATGTGAGACGGGAATACCAAATGTTAAATGCAACCATTGTAACAAGAGAGGGCATGTAAGAACACAATGTTATGAGAATCCAAACAGATTTACAGAACGCGAACAATCTGGAAGAGAAGATACAAGGAATAGAAGAAATGAACGAAAAGAATACACAAACACACAATACAGAGGTCGGATAGGATATACGAATAGAAGAGACCAAGTAACAGAATTAGAATACTCCGATGACGAGTGGGAAAGAATGTCGGAAAGATCGAATAATAAAAGAGGAAGTCTAACAAGAAGAGTAAATATTACAAACAAGAAAATTTCAGAGACGAACCGCGAAACGAGGAGGCACGGTCACAGGGAGAAGTGATCAGTGCACTTCACTAAGAAACGAATGTATGCGTATGTTTGACTGTGAGAATGATTGTTTGTATGATGACGTATGCTGTGTAGGGGATGCTGTTGAAAATATTCATCAAGAATTATGTATATTAGATGGTAAAAACGAAATACACAATGATAAAAAAAGAGTTCCTTAAGACGTTCAAAAAAACAAAGGATTTAGAATTTTACTCTCAAAATTATCAGATTTACATCTGAGAGAAAATTTACAATATCTACAACGATACGTATATGTTAATAATTCATGAAGCTCATAATTCCAATATAATTCATAAAAATGCTTAAATTGCTAGGTCATGTGTGAATTGAAAAAAACTTTAAATGCTATGAACTGAAAATTCTTTTGGCCAGATACGACAACAGATATAAAAAATCACGTTACTTAACCTGAAGCCTTTCGAGAATTACAGACGAAAACACTCGCAAATAAAGGTCATCTATAAATATTTTTTGTAAATCAATCATTTGAAATGTTTGAAAAAGAAAAAAAATTATGGTCCTTTTCATTGTACTAAAGATGGACATTTTTTTAGGCATCATTGTCTACTTTTCAAAATATCTGTCTCTAATTCATATTAAGAAAATATATTTGAATACGATTAACACATTGAATACTGAGTACGAGATATCTCGTAATTTAACGTTATATGCCTGCCGCGCGGCAGTAAACTTTTTTGTCCCACGCGTTTAGACGTTCGGTGCATCAACAGCAGTCAATGTGTTAAGAAAATTAGTCCTTACAGGACCAACAAATATTGGAATGTGGGAAACCAGAAAAGATTAACTCAAATATAGTTAATTTTTCGATAAAAATTCAGAATTTATTTTGTTTCAATAACAATAGTAAAATGTTTTTGTTACGAATAAATATTTTGTAAAAACTTCACTCTAATTTTAATGAAGTATTTAACAATTATGTATGTATGACGTTATTAAAATAGATTGATATAAATGGTCATTTAAATTTTATTTTACCTCTTTCTAAATTGTTTATGTTCAAACCATAAATTTTAAAATATTTTTTGATGCTAATTCAAGAACAATTAACTGAATATTAATTATTGAATATTAATTCATTTGAATTATTTGATTTTATAATTTCATATTATTAACCATTTTCAATTTAAATGGTTAAAATTATCAATTTATTAAAAAATAATTATTATTATGAATAATTGCTTAGTAACCAAAATTTAATTAAATTATATATTTTTTTCAATTTGGACTTACATTGCCTTCTCCTCTTCCTTTTGTGTAAATTCCGTTTATTATTTTTATGGATTTGAAATCCACTTGAATCCATTCTTTGATATCTGTGCCGACTCTTTTGTTTGGGCACCAGGCGTTACCATTATCCGGTTGGGAATTGGATCGGAAGATGTAGAGGAGTCTGAATAATTTCAATTAATCGGTGAAATATATTCAACATGAAAGAAATTTAATTTTGTAAATTATCCGTACAAATATTTTAAAAAAAAGAATAAAATGCAAGGTTTTCATTATCAAATTATTATTTTTTATGACGACTAAACGATATATTTTATTTTATAATTCATATATATATATATATATATATATATATATATATATATATATATATATGGATAAAAATAAGACGACGCGTTTCGCGATATTAATAATCCCATTATGAGGTCACAAAATGCACTAAGCAAGTACACTATATGGAATAATTTATATATTATAAATTATTTATATATTATTTATATATATATATATATATATTATTTATATATTATTTATATATTTATATATTACTTATGGGATTAATTATTTATTATATTGATTTTACTTTACAATGTGTATATTCCGACATTAAAATCAATTATTTTTTGAACAAATTGGAAAGAACAAAGGAATTCAAAACGAAATGTATTTTGTCGGTGTGTGATTGTTTTGCATTGACCAAATGTGTTATACAAAATTTTATTATCATAAAACAAGTAGAAAGTTAAGGTCACAGAGGACCACAGAGAGGGCCGTTTTAGATTACAGCGTCTTTTAAACGTCCAGTGATTGGATTCGCTCCAGGATTGAGTTGGTAGGCATATCCTTGGAACAGGGATTGTAGCAGAGAGTGTTGTGCTTCGCCCAAGTTGATGCGCAGTGTTTGATGTTGGAAATTACACATCTTCTTCTGAGACTATTGATTGCGGTTTCGGATAACTTCAAATCCTGGAGTACCTCGTTATTCTTTTCTGGCCAGGAGCCGAGACATCCTACAACAATAGTTCCGAGTTTAATGCTCCATCCTGGGTATTTGGCTTTAGCTTATTTTTCCAGGGGCCCATACTTGGTTTCATTGAGTTCTCTTGCAGACTTGAGGTTTTCAGTCTCGTCATACGAAGTTTTGATATCAAGTAGCCATAGAGTTCTTCCTCCGGTGTTTTTGCCCTGGATATCAATTCTTCTGGTTGAAGTTGAGAAGTCGCTTTGTTTGTCATTCTTGATTTCGTAGTAAGGCATTTCGAAATCAATAGCTTCGATAACAAGGTGAACCACTGCATTGTGTCGTGCAGTGACAAGCGCCATGTTCATGTTGCAGCGACACAGAACATGCATTTGCGTTTCGGCATGTTGTCGACATGCTCTGCAGAGTGTATGTTCCCTTGGTTTCCCTGGTTTGAAGTTGACAGGCATATTTACTGTTCGAGCTTGGTGGATGAATCGCCATTCTGTTGCAGTGAGGCTTCCATCATATAATACTTGGCTGGATATTTTATTTTTGCTCAGAGCGTCAGCCGATCTACCAGCATTCGCTTGTCTTGACCAATCCACAAACTTCTGGTGACGATATAGTCTGTGAAATTGGAAGGACAGAGTTTTCTTGTTTGCGGCAGATATTGTCAAGGATTCTTTGGATGATTTGATATTTAGACATAAGCCTAAATGATGGTCTTGGAGAAAGCGTGTTTGTAGACCAATCTTGTCCAAGTATTTAATGTTGTTTCTTACTTTTGTCCACCAGGATTCGATTCCGTTTTCTCGATCACCCTCATTTAGCCAATCCATCATTTCACTGATAGTTCTGTCTGGATTGTTCTTTTTCTTTTTGTTCTTTTTTTGTTTCTTAAGAGTGTTGTTGAGATTGATCCGTGTCAATTCGGCTACATTTAGATCTTCACAGATTAGGTTCCTGAACGCCTGGATGATTGACTGTATGGCATATTCATCGCGGGTTTCAACGAGACCGAGTCCGCCATACTCTTACCCAGCATAGAGATAGGCATTGGAGACTGTTGGCTGAAGTCCGCATATAGGCTTTATGATCTTTCTGATTTCTATGTCAAGACCGTAATCAAAGACTTTGTTTTTGACGTCTGCATGACCATATTTGGTAAGTTCTCTATTCGGAATATTGTAATTTCGGAATGAGAATATCAGGCGCGAGTGAATGAAGACCTTGTATGCATCTAATTTTTGCCACGGGTCAAGAGATGAGTTGGCAATCTTTTTCATATCGTTGATGATACCTTTGAATAGTTCGGTGGGGGAACTTTTTGTTTTTCTTGTAAAATCTACCCCCAGGTATCTATATCCCTTTTCGTCGTCTACTATCGGAATTTCTTCTTCATTGATGAAGATTTTTTCAGTCACCTTTGTTGTTGATAGATAGCCGGATTTGCTCGGATTAAAGGTCATTGATGTCCAAGAGGCCCATTTGAAGGCATTATTGACCATTTCTTGGAGACCTTCATTGGTGTTGGAAATCAAGGCAATATCGTCGGCATAGGCTAGACAAGAAATTTTGATGTCTCTGATCGTGATCCCAGAGTCTGAGGAATATCAAAAAAAAAGTACCATAAAAAGATCTAGGAATATGGTCAAACAAAAACACCGAACCCCCCTGTGACTGACTGGACCAATTGTCCTCTTATCGATCAAGGACCGGAATTTCAATATAAAAAGATAACAGAAACAGAACTTCTATCCGTTCCAAAATGAAAAAATCAAAAAAAATCAAAAATGAAAAAATCTAGCCCTGGAAAATCAAACATCACATACAAAGACATTGAATATTGTGATCCCAGTGGCAAAATTCTAACCAAACTATTTGAAAAAATCATGGACAAAAACGAAACTCCAAAAATCTGGGGCGAATTTATCACCATACTGATTCCCAAACCAGGAAAAGAAGGCAAATATGATGAAGTGTCCTCCTGGAGGCCAATAGCTCTACTAGAGTACATTTACAAAGTTTTTGCGTCCTGCTTAACATCCCAGCTTGAAAAATGGTTATCAGACAATGACCTAATTTTTCCACTCCAAAAAGGAACTGGAACATCAGATGGGTGTGCGAAACACAACAATGTGCTCAGGATCATTTTGGAAGAACTGGAAGAAGTACATGTAGCATTCCTTGATCTTACAGATGCATTTAGCAGAATG
Organism: Girardia tigrina; assembly: GCA_001938485.1. Taxonomy (NCBI): domain Eukaryota; kingdom Metazoa; phylum Platyhelminthes; order Tricladida; family Dugesiidae; genus Girardia; species Girardia tigrina. The sequence goes on from MQRK01227496.1 coordinate 66,401, forward strand.
CCCATCGCTCATGTGATAGAGATACTACTTAGAAAAGGATTGAACTCCAAATCCTGTGACCTAATACGTCAGATCTACACGGACAACACATCCGAATATTCCTCAGATATATCAAAAGAAGGTATATCAAACAGGGGGTTTTCCTTTCTATTGATGAAATTCTCAATAAACCCACACGTGAATGGTCCGCAGTCATAGTTATTTTTCTGCTGTTGACATGTGCTATATCTGATTGGAAGTTTTATGTTGAAGAGGTTGTTATTTTTATCTGTTGCTATTTTTTTCAAAGCGTTGATAAAGGGTGCAATCTTTGCTGTCAATTGTTTTTCATGTGGGCAGTCGATAAGGGAGTTGAATATGTATACATGGTTCTTCGTGCAACACATGGTGTACCAATGCGTGTCGCCATGGTTGACGGCTGCGATACAGTACTGTAATTTTTCGAAATTGAATCCACGCATTACATAAGATAGGTCTTCTTCGCCCTCATAGACTCTGGAGATTGCCCAGTTTGGTACCAGCAAAATGTTATCTGGTTTTTCAACAGTTTCTAGGTAATGATGGATGTCCATATCGTCAAACCAGTATTTACGATTGGGTTCTGGAGGCTTTTCCATAATCTCTTCAGTGTTCGGGATTATGGAGCCATCCCGTCATTGAGCACATTTCGGGCCCCGTAGTCTCTTGCCTTTGGGAGTTTTGAGGCTGGATATGACAGAGCTATCTGAGCATATAGAGCTGTTGTCGTCAATTTGTGAGGTATCATCGTCGGTGGGTGTTTCTGTCTGACTTTGTTCAGTTTCAGCATCTAGGTCCGTTTTATGAGCTTGTTTTTTGGCTATCTTTGCTAGAAATTTGTCTCATTGTCAGAAATCGTGATCGGCTTTACGAAAATAGTGTCATCTAATTTCTCTGCTTCCTTGGTGATTTGTTGTTTTTTCGGGGAAGGTTTGTCAGCCATATATAGATTTTTGACAATGTTATAGTTGTTGATCTCTATTTTGTGTCTGTCTATTATGTCTCTAAGTTTTCTTCTGAGATCATTGTCAGCATTCAGTAATTTTTCTGGGGTTTCAAGCTGGTTCAGTTTTCTTAGAGTCTCGATAATCAGAGATTTGGCCTTTTGCAGTTCTTCTTTGGCGATTATTTCTCTCAGTTGTTTCTCTGTCTCTTGTAGTAGCATTCTTACTGCAATCGCCAAATCCTGAGTGTCACCAGTGTCAAACCTGGTACAGCTGAGGAAATTCGCAGGAATGGGCCAGCAATCCATTCACTAGGCTACGCTTTATAATCTGGGTGTGAAGGCAGCGGGGAGTAGTGACCTCGCTGTCGATGGTTGGATTGCATCTTCATGATCTGGGATGAATCAATCCCGATGAAGGGTGTCGTAATTACGTTGTTGCATCTTCGGACAGGCGGAACAAAGGTATGTTATTATCCCAACATTGGGGGAGTACCTGTTGAAAACCATCAGCGTCCCAGGCCTCCTAAAAAGCCCCAGGCTTAAGACTTGAAAGGAGTCGAGGTGCACAGTTGAGAGAACACAACGTTCTCTCAGATTTCCATTTGGTCAGACATTTCAGTCAAATTGCATCGATGAGATTTCGGATTGTTTTGGATTTGATGAGAAAGTTAAAATTGAGTTGATTGTATAGATTGTGAGAAGTTTCATCTCAAAGATTAGCTTTTGGTGTGCTGTTAGTTGTCATCTTGATCATATGTCTCCGTTACCTTGTAAAGTACGGAACGATAGAGAAAACATATCGTTTTCTCAAATGACAATTAGTAGCTGCCAATGGTTGGTTTGCGAGAATGGAAATGATTGCATTTAGTGCATTTTTCTTAATTGTAAGGAAAAAAGAAATAAAATTATTTTTATCCAATAATATATTGGATAAATTTTATTTATTTTTGGCAAGTTTACATATAGTGTACTTCTTTAGTGTATTTTGTGACCGGATGATGAGATTATTATTATCGCGAACCGCGTCTTATTTTTATCCCCATTAAATAGATTTTACTTTAAAATGTGTATATATATACTTTTTTTTATCTTTTTCGTTTGCTTTAGTTCTTAATGATTCGCCTGTTTAATTTTGTTGACATTGTTGCACTTTTCCTTTTAAAAGTAATCAACTGGTTGATTTGTGACAATAGACGTCCTGGCTTTTGTAGTTTTCCAGGATTCACAAAATCTCTGCAGACAGAATGCTTAAACCAGAATTTGTTAATATTTTAATAATTTCCTTTGCTTTAAACATTTTTTTTCTTTCGTTAAAAAATTATATATATATATATATATATATATATATATATATA
>MQRK01227497.1:18223-40047 GCA_001938485.1 Girardia tigrina
TTTCCAAATACTAAACTCAACATACAAAATTCAACAACCAATTTCAACATACCAAATTTAAAATATTCCTCACAATCATTTTAATTTTTATCCAATAAATTTTGAGTAAATATTTTAACAATTTATTTATTTCTCCGTTTGCTCAGATAATAAGATTAAAGTCATTAATTAATAGACTGATGCATTCTTTCGAAAGCTTTGACAAAGATTGTCCTGGGAACAAGCAAACTTGCTGTAATGATCAAAATTTTATAAGTATTTTATTGGCGTTCTTAATAAGAATAAATCCTTTTAATATAATTATTGGCACAAAGACTTCCATTATACACAAATAAATTAATTTTAATGATTTCATGTTAAAAGCTTTCAATTTATCCATTTATTATTTTATCTAAAATTTTGCTAAAAATTATTTAAATAACTTTTTAAAAACTTTTATTCAATTAATATTAAATTAATATAATATAATGATGAAAAATAAATTTTTATATATTATTTTATATCTTATTTTCGTTTTATTCACTCCATTCCATTAAGTCAGCAAAAACTTAGTTTCCAACACTATATAACATAATCTATATAAAAAATTTTAAATTCTTATTGCTAAATCCAATCGTCAAGCTCCCAATCGTGAAGTCAATTGTTCTCCAAATGTCGGTATTCCAGGTAACCCTAACCCTAGTCGTAATCAGTTTGGTAACATCAGTCCATTAGACATCGCATCATTTCGTTTCAACATATTTTATCAAACACTCCGTTACGATTTTGTTTCTGAAAAATAATCTTTTCGAGCCCCATATTTGTATTCGAGAATTAATATTTTTAAAGCACTTTACAATTGATTTTTTCATCAGTCTTCTTACAGCATCCGGCTGGTAGAAGTTTCATCCTTTTGTCTAGTTATTTTTGTTGATTTTAAGTTAAGACTGTCATTTTGTTATTGTCTGTTGTCCCTTTTGCCATTGAGGAATTATTTGGATTATTTTTTAACAAATTCAGTTCTGCCTCAGACACATATACCAACGCATTTGTAGTCATTGGGGTCTGTTGTTAAACCTCTTCAAGCAAAATCGCCTCTAATTTACTGAATATATAATTAATGCAAAATTTTTCAACGATTTCAGTTACAAATATGTCACCATTTATTGCAAATCATAAATTGTCCTTTTACGTTAGAAAAAATTGTTGAAAGTCTACTGTAATAGGTGGACTAAATAATTTAACAAAATATATCCTCGTTATAAAGATAAAAATCTCAAAGGCAAGGTAATCCACCTATTAACTTATGTAGGGACGAATGGAACGTGGGTAACCTTTTCTAACAAATGACCGGTAGCAACATCCCACACAGGGGGACAATTTGTATTCTGTTTTTAGTACATCGGGGTAACCTATCTGCACACCAATCGATCTTGGTAAGAAGACATACAAAATAAAACAGTTAAATTCCTAAATCGTCAACTTGAGTTGGGGCAAACAGTCGAGAATGTCGGGGAACATATTGCTTATTGAGTCATTTTGTGCAAATAAGGTTCAGTTCAGAGGCAAAATTAATTTTAATCTCAAGGAAATCGTTTTGTTAGCACAATTTCCAGAAAACTTAGCCCATTCCCATTTATTTTACTAAAAAAATAATAAATATGAATGAAGTTTATTTTACTGTTAGTAAAATTGTATTGATTGTCCCCGGATTGATCCGATTAATCTTTTGTAGGGCCTCGTCAACTTTGATTCTTCAAACATGAATTTAGAGTTCTTTTTTATAATTATTAATAATTGTAAAACAATAAACTGTTCACCCATTTTATTTTGCCTTTCTGGTAGACTGGTTTTCTTTTCCATGCTTGAAAATATGTCCCTAGCAGTTGAGATTACTAATTCTTCCTCTTGAATGAGATCTTACTAAATACTAAAATGTTGAAAATTTTTGGCAAGATTGTTACGTGGGAGTAATTTCCTTTTAAGGGAGTCCAAATATTTTTGTACTTTGAATTAAGATTAATCATTTAGGAATGAACAATAATTATTGAAAAATATTTTAAATTTTGCAAACATTTATCTACCACGCATGATTTTTGTATGGTTTTTTCTCCAAAAACGTCAGGAGCTTTTTGTTTGATAAAAAGTCAAATGCTCGTTTGGGTTTGTGAGGGGTTTGTCTGATAATTAATGTGTGTTGACTTAAATTTGTTGAGTATGTTGTTCTCTCCCGTTCGATGTAATTACATATTTATACGATGATCTTAATTTGAATTATTTAATGATAAAATGAATATATGAAAAATAAATATATTTGTTTTAATATTCAGATTTTCGACGAATATTTAAATTAAGCGTGATTGTATATTCTTGTTCTTGAGTAATTGTTTTCAAAAGAAGTCTTGTTTCCTTGATAAACAGACCGAAACGTGCAGAGTAATTAACAGGGTTACTTAGAAGCATGATCTTAATCTAAAGCGCATTGTGACAAAATTAAAAAAGAATATTAAAATCACCGACCCAAAGAATGCTTGTTTTTTTTCTAATTTCGACTATTCAAACGCTTATTAAACATAACAACCCAAGTATCATGGGTGGTCGGATAATATTTTTGAGCACTGTATTTCCATGATTTAACCAGAATCATTCAAAGGAATGAATCATAAAATAGTCTCAAATAATTAAGTTTATTTAAAGTAAAATAAATAATCAAAAATAAATCTGTAGGCTCTTTTAGATTTTTAAAACAATGACGTTGAAAATGATGAATTGGTTAAAATTATGTTATAATTAAACAGATTTTGTGATAAAACCTAAACTAGTTTATTTTATTACAAAAAACAAAGTGTTTTGGAAACTTGTCCTGAAAAAAAATATGATACAATCTTTCATATCTAAATCAAAAATACATAAATTTTTGCTTTCTGTTTGTGAGAAATATTTGTGTTGGTGTTCCAATATATTATTTAAAATTTTTAATCACAAAAAAAATCTTGTAAAAAAATTAATTAATTGAAAATAATTTTCTTTTCAAAAAAGAATCATTAATTTTCGATTTACGTTATTTTAATAAAATTTGTAGAATAATTGTAAATATTTTGAGATTTGTTTTAGCTATTCAATTTTTAAGGTTAGAAAAAACTAGTATATAAACAACAACGAATTCAGTCATAAGCACACTAATAATTTTCCTACAACAAACTTTGAAAGAAGATTCCGTGTAGAGTAAATTTATTTAAATTCTTTCCTTTTTATTTTTTTTCCTGAAGTTGAATTTGAACTCAGTATCCTGTATAGGAGCATAAGAGTTCATTTGATTTTGGGAGTCTAATGATTATCGTTCGTTTAGAAGATTTATAGTTTCGATATTAATAAACTGGTCTGATAAACTCGCATCGAATATCCGTTTGTGAATACGTTTGTTGATACTATTGATTTGAACAATATAAAGCTGTGTGCTATTTTGTGCTATTGAAAAATAAAGTTTTATAAAAGAATTTGCGTTCATTCATTTATATATTTATGTTGGAAGTCCTTACTGATTAATTGGAGTCAGATTAGCGATTAAAGTTAAAGATTAAAGATTTGTGTTTCTAAAAAGTAAATATTTAAGATTAAAGATTTTAACACCCAACATTTGGAATGTTTGAGGTTTTGTGTTTGAATGTTGTTTCTTGATTTGGAATTGTGTCTCTCCTACCCAGATGGATGATTAATATTTGAATTCTTATTGTCTGAAAATATATAATGTTTAAATTTATTTCTAATTTAAAATAATTGTAAAATTTTAAATAAGTTTATTAATTTATTTACAATTTTTAAATAAATAAATTGAATTAATATTTTTAAATAATTCATAATCATTTTAATTTTTAACCAATTAAATTTGAAATAAGTATTTTAATAATTTATGTAATTTCCTTTTACTCAGATAGTAAGATTAAAGTCATTAATTAATTAGACGAACGCAATTAATTAAGAATCCCTGGAAATTTAATATTATGCATATATATCATCTCTAATGAAATTAATTTATATAAATCTTTTCCTCGAAATGAGATATTGTAGCAAATACTGCTTTGCATATTGGAATATCAGATTTATTCGTAATTCGTCTTAACGTACGATGACATCTCACAGCAATACCAGTCGTTGATAGCTTGGATGCATATCTATAGACAATGGTAACTTTCTAAAAAAATAAAAAAAAATAAATCCTGAATGTCACATCTGCTGCTCACCGTTACTGTTGAAAATACTATCTTTTTTGCGTATGTATTGGTTTACCATAGATGTTTTCAACAGGAGTCTCTCATTCACATTGTTGACAACATCATTAGACTTTGGTGTCATTTCTTGAGGAAAGTTAAGTCATGACGGTCCATCATCAAGTCCTGCTAGTTGTCAATTATCATACCTAGACGATTCGTGTTTATATATCAAAGCAATGTTTATGTAATCATTACTTAATTTATAAATTATGAAAATACTTTCAATAAGGTTGAAGAGGATGATGTTTGCACATTGATTTTAGGATCAAAGGATTTGATCAGCTATTGTTCACATATCACCCTCTCCCAGTAATTATCAAATTGTGAACACAAATCTTAAAATTACTTACATCAACTATGCTATTCATACAGTTCTTATGTTGAGCACTATTGTTATCACTTTCTCTGTGATTATGTTCCTGAATCTATTTACAGAGATATCGACAAGTCTCTCCCATGTATATAGCGTCACACCCATTACATTTATATTGATAAGCTAAATTGGAACATAACCCAGTTGGAGTGATAGATTTATTACTGAACAAACTTCGTATCTTACATGATCTAGAGCAGGGGTGCCCAACCCGTAGCTCGTGAGTCACATGTGGCTCGCATTGAAATGTTCGAGAAAAATTGAAAACGCCGCAAAATGAAGGATTAGGATAAATTTAATAATAAATACTATTTTCTTCATTTCTTAAAATTTTCAAAAACTGCATGCTAGAGAAAAATTACTTATTTTAAAAAGGTTCTTTGATGTTATTATTGAATTTATTAAAAAAAGTAAAATAGAATAAATGCAATTATTTGATTAAAGAAACTAGTACAAATTTATAACATTTGTAAAATTTAAAACTCATTTGAATTTTAAAACAATTAAGATATATCAAAAACTTTATAAAAAATTTTTATAAACAAAATATATTTATATATTTTTGTGAATTTTGTTTATAAATAAAATATGTAATAATATGTATGTCGCCATTTTTTTAAATTTTAAAGATGCCTGCATAAAGTTATAGGTTGGGTACCCCTGATCTAGTTACAATTTTTAAATTTAATAAATTCTTTTCATCATGTTTCATACTAAAGTTTTTGAATTTTCTGAAACCCTCAGAGTAGGGAACAGTCAAAACAAAACTAATATTATCATTGCTATTATTATCTATATGATTTTTATTTTTTTCGTTAGTTAATATTTTTAATATTCATTTTCCGATTTTATTAATTTATCGACAGTCTCACGTGTTAATTTTTCAACTATCGATTTGGAATATTCATTAACTTATCAATACTTTCATTATATTTAGCGTGCGTAGACGAAAGTGTCCAAGATGTATAGATCAAACCTTTTATTATATATTTTTTATATTTGGGTTAGCAAAAAACGTTTAGAGGTTGTATATAACCTGATATCAGCTTTCTTTCTATAGATCCCAGTTTCAAAATGGTCATTTTTCGCTTTTTCTATCAACAGATCTAAGAATAGTAAAACATTATTGTTTTCATATTCCATCGAAAATTTTATATTTGAATGAAAGGAATTCATATATTTTAAGAAAGGTTCAAATTAATTTTTATTATCAAACATTAGAAAACTGTCATCTACATAGCGTTTTTAAATTTTAGGTTTGATACCATCATGTAGACTTATTTTCTCTTCAATCTTTGAAAGAAACATCGAAGCTAAAGTTGGAGCTAATGGAGAACCCATAGCTACCCCATCAACTGGTTGATACCATTCATTATTTAATAAAAATCGTAAACTCGATATGGCAAAATATAAAAATACCCGAAAAGCACTCTCATCAACTAATGGTGTTCATTAAAATTATTTCTCCATACTTCGCAACATAAATCTATAGTTTCATGCAAAGGAACATTTATAAACAAATTGACTGTGTCAACAGATATCATGAAATTTTTATTTTTCCTTTTTTATTTAATTATTACTTAAAATACTTTCATTCATCGTTTTTTTAAACGATGGTACATCAAATCAATAGACTAATAAATCAAAAAATTAAATTTTTCATATCGATTCTTCATGCCGACAGAACTCTACTTTGCCAACAAAGTTTTAATTAAAAAAATAATTTCAAAAATATATATCAGCACACAATTCAAAACATTCATCACAGATATCATTGATTTTAATTAAATATTGTAGCATAAAAAGACACAAAACAGTCGAATATTTACACTATTCATTAGGATAGTTTGTTCGTTTTTGAATTTTAATAAGTGAACTTTGACAACTTCCTTGTTATTTTTAAATTCATGAGCTAAGCAATGGAATAGGATACTATCTGAAACAGTCAATCGGCATCACTATCCAACGAGTCAGTCACTGTGTTGGCTCTTTCATTTGAACATCTTCCCAAAATAGGGACCACCACACAGGTCCCCTCAAGGCAGATCAAACAATTAGTTTCAGTTAATGATGATTCTTCCTCATTTGATTTATCGGTAGATGTTGAGGAGGTTTATTATCTGGAGGCTTAAGAACGGGAATATTAGGTATATGGAGGATAGGTTTAATAGCTTAAGATACATTGGGATGCACCACATGCTCCTTTTCCTTCATATTTACACCTAGAACAACAAACAGCTTTACATAAATTTAATTAGAAATTATTTTATTTACTGTTTAACTTGGTCTTACCTTCATATTATATGAACGCCAAAAGGAATAGATTTAGTTGTGATTATTAATTTCTTTAAGAATTCTAAAAATATTGTAAATATTAAATAAATTCTACTTGTTGATATAATGAATACTGAAGTGAAACCTGGAGATTTAACTGGCGACCACGCTGGTGTTCCAATCAAAGTTTTGAGGCTTCCTAAGCTAGAAATGCCATCAATCTTTAAGGAAACCCTCGAGAAGAAAATTAAGGAGTACAATGGAGTAGATTCTGAAGAAGGTTAAATATGGTATAGAGACATATGCCAATGCTCTGATTTTTTTGGGTTAACATTCTCGAAAATGTGTAACTATTTGTTGATAGACGAAGCGAAAATTCTTTAAGTGAATGAAACAGAAGATGGTAAGAAACCAAATGTCAGATGTGGAATCCAAAAATTGGTTCCAGAAAACATTTATAAAGAAAGTACCACTGTTGTAAGAATTGGACAAAATAAGCCAAATTTGTCAAGGTGAGAATGAAAGATTCTTAACATTCGAATTAAGGGTTCTGAAAACAATTGAAAATTTTAGAAAACACAGCGATGAAGAAATTTCGAATGAACTTTGGAAAAAGCAGATAAAATCTCAAGTTCTGAAGGATCGATTTGTTTCCAAACCTAACATATCGGTGGGCGAAATGAGAGCGGAAGCTAAGATTTATGAGGACAACATATCAAAATAAGAAAGAAATGATGTTTTAGCCGTCAAAACATCGTATGCAGAAATGGTAAAGAAAGACAAAGATTAGGTTAGAAGATATGAGAATCCTGAATATAGAAGAAGTACAGCTCGATTGAATGAAACAAACGATAGACAACCAATATTAAAAACGGAACGTAGAATACCATCGGAAAGATTTAATAAAAGTAATGAGAAAGGATCCAGTAGAATGTCAGAAGATAAACAACAATATAATCGGCTTGGTACGAAGCCAGGAAGTTATTTTGCAAAATAAAGAGACTTCCGACTCCAGAAGAGGAGGATTTAACCAGAGGGATTGTTATTACTGTGGAAAACATGGGCATTTAATGATAGATTGTCCTTTAAATAATCGTTGTTTAATCTGTGGAAAAAGGGGACATGGGTTCAGAAACTGTATTCATATTAAGAATGTTAATGTAGTTTGCATCAAAGATGTGCACAATGAAGAAAACGTGGATATCGAATCATATAAAGATGAATATGAAGATGATTTAAATGCCAGAGACTCCATGGTGAGCATTTCGTCTGTGGAGTCAGCATAAAATATCCAAAAATCGAATTGCAGAGATAATAGATGGGTCAGATGGTAGATGGTGGAGCGATGTTAAGCTAAACAATCACAATGAATTAATGTTGTGGGATAGTGGAGCGGGTGTTTCAGTTATTAGTGAGAAGGTTTGGTTGGAAATCGGACAACCCAGATTAGAAAAGAGCCCAATTATACTAAATGGAGCGTTTTCAGAAGGCCATAAGTGTTTGGGAAAATGACAGTGAAGTTGAAATGGAAAGAAGAGTGTCATGCGGTAGATTTTTTAGTGGTGAAAGCAATTCGACCGACAGTCATTGGAGGTATTAATGTTATGCATAAATTCGGAATCAAACTTGAAAAAACTACTAAGAAGTCAGTTGTGATAGTGGAGAAAGACATGAAACTGAAAGAGCAAAACAAATGACTGGAAGACCTCGTGAAACGATATGATGATGTTTTCATGAAACATGGATATGGTTTGGAATTTACAGATATTGTGGTCCATAAAATTGAAACAGAAAGTAAACCGATTTTTCTGAATCCAAGAAGGCAATCGATTCATTTCGAAAGTCAAATCGAAGGATTTTTGAAATGATTAGAAAAGGCAGGAATAATTCGGAAATGTAAAAGTGAATGGAACTCCCACTTTTAGTCATTACACCAAAGAAAGATGGAGGTATTCGAATTTGTTTAGATTTCAGAAAATTGATTGATGCATCAAAGAAAGTTTCCTTTCAAATGCCAGACAACCAAATGCTCTGGATGGCTCCAGAATTTTTTCCAGTATAGATTTATTATAAAAGAGGGGAAAGTTGTGATTGTTAATTTGTTTAAGTATTCTAAAAAAATTGTAAATATTAAATAAATTCTACTTGTTGATATTATGAATCCTGAAGTGAAACCTGGAGATTTAACTGATTTGTTTCTTCACTATCGGAGATTTCACCCAAAGTATAGATATCTAACATGTGGAGTGTAAGAAATATTTATGACATCAATTTCCGAAATTATTTTAACTCAACTTATACATTTATTAATAACAATTTTCAAACAAAATTTTCAAATATTTTCTCAATTTGTAATCAATCCGTCGATCTCTATGCTCCAATAATTTTTAAATTATTTTAAATTGCAATCAAAATAATATTTAATTTTTAAATTTAAATTTGTTAAACATATTAATGAAAATTATTAATTTACGTATATTAGTTTTAATGGAAATATTTAATATTTAAATTTGTTGTTTATTTTAACTTTTTATAATCTTTTTAAAATTTTGTTTTTCAAATGAAATATTAAATGCTGTTTTTTTTAATTTAGCATTTTTTTATAAAAACATTTTATAATTTATTTTTAGTATTTGTGAAATTTTAGAAAATAAATTATTTTTTAATATTCAATTTTTTGTTTAAAGTATTTAATTTTTTAATCATGTCTAATTGATTTTAAAATTTTAAAAATAAATTTTACAAATATTAATAAATTTTTCAATAAAATTATTATTTTTAAAAATACTGTTTTATTTATTATCTGTTTTAATCCACTCATTTTCTACTAAAATAATATTTTAAATCAAATAAATTTATAAAGAATATTTTCAAATTCAAATTTAAAATATTTAGTTATCATTCTACTTAATTTTTAAAATTTTCAATTTGATTTCAATTGAAAAAATTTTTTAAAACCATTTAAATTTTGATCCGAGAACTAAATTAATTACCTCATCATATGGAGCAAAGGTTTTGTCCTGATCACCATGGTGATAGAGCAAAGAGAATAACCTGTTCGAATTCAGCATACAAAAATATACAAGGAATAACTGATATTATAAAGTATTCAAAAATTTTGCAGGCGAGTGCTATTGTTATTATTACTGTTAGAACACAAGAATAATTTATAACGATTTATTTTAATCCAAATTCAAAATTGTGTACAACACTAAATTATTTAAACAACACACCATAAATTAATTTAATATTTAATTAAAATAATTTCAAGAGACTTCAGAAAATTCTAGAACCGATTGTTAATATTGTTTTTAATAGATTATAGTATTAAGGTAAATTATAATAAAGATTATTCCTCACAATTAGCATTCGTATTATTTTTATTTTATTATTATTTATAATTCTATTATTAAATAATTATTTTATTTTCGCATATTATATATAATATTAATTTTGACATGAATAAAAATTAAATTTTCAATTAATACTTCAGAAAGATTTAACTTAATTTAGTTGTAGAGCCGAGAAAATCAGAGCCCCCCATGAAAGTGGAAATTATTTTTGGTATTATAGGAATATTTGTTCTATCTATTGTTGTGAATTTAATATTTATTATCCGCTGTTGCCTAATTCGAAGCTATCTGAGCAGTAATTAATTTACATATGAGAAGGAATATTATTTTCGTTATTCTAGGTAAATATCGGCATGCAAATAACCGAATTAAAATGCCTGTATCGTGGTCGTGGTTAACTTGTTTCTGTTTAAAAGAAGAAATTCAAGCTACTGATATTTATTACAAAACTAGGGATGACCCTTATGAAAAGATCCGAGACCATTTAGGATCTGATGCCAGTAAAAGTAAATCGTCTATCGTAAATGAATATGTGAACAGACCGATAAGTCAAGACACTGAAAAATTATGTTTTTCATCTAGTGCAAGTCAGATTAGTCGATCTTCTACTTTTCCAGCAAGACAATCGATCATTGTTCATACTCCTACAGATCAATTCTCTTTATCTGCCCTTCCGGCAAGCACAATAGATTATTTTCAGCCTTATCTGGTCCAGTATAAAATGGATCCTCAAACAAAAACTATGGTGCCTGTTATGAATACCAATCATCGGCTTAGTTCTCACTGTATTTATGATGAAGTTCCTGGCGAACATATTGCTATGAACCCTTCTTCAACAATGCCCATTAGACACTTTTCAAGCACTGGATCCTTAAACAATCGTTCCCGACAAAGTATCAATAATATTAAAGTTATCCCATTACCAGAAGAAAGTCAAATTAGTTTTTCAAAAATTGCAAAAGATCCTTCTATTCATGATGAAGATATGGGACTAGTAATGAATGATTGCTCATCCGTTTTACAGGACTTTAGTAGTTCAGAAGAAACTTATTTATCAGGCAAAGACAGTGATTCTTTAAAGGATCCTGTTCGAGTGGCAAAGTTAGAAATGAGTAGAGAAATGATGGCTAAGGCAGACACTTTATTAAGAGAAGCTCATAATTTACTTAAAATGACTTAAAAACGAGAGTTAAAAGACGAAGTTATTAAGTATTTCCGAAGAAACAAAATATCCTTTGCTTTAGATACATAAATCTTTTAAGGATGAATTTATCTGTTTTTTATCATTTTATAATTAATCGGGTCCAAAAGAAATGTTATACAATTTGTTCTACCTGTTCATTAGCCTTTATCGAAAGAAACATTCATTTTGTTTTTTGTGTACAACTTTAGGACTTTTTTATAACTTTTTTGTATTTTAGTACGGTACTTTATGCGATTTATTTGAATACTTATGTAATTCTTCAAATAGTTTATGGATTGTATGAATTGTGTATGCTTAAGTTATATGTGAATTTATTTTGTATTTTTGAGAAAAAAATATTGTTTCAACTGCAACAAAAGAAAAATATTGTTGATACAAATAGATTTACAACTTTTTTGTTGAATATACGGGTCACTTGTAATTTATGTAAAAATCAAAATTATTTTAGTGCATTATTTTTACTAAGATGTACTAGTCATACAGATATATAAGTATCAAATTATTCCAATATGTAAATAAATGAGCAATTAAACCATAGCTGGCCAATCTTTTTGTTATGTCAATGTCAATGAGAATATCCAAAAGTAAAATAGTACAAAAATATATAATAAAATTAACCCAAATAAGCATACAGATATACTGTTAATTAAAATAGTGTCAATTACTGTTTTATATGACGGAATACCTTTCCAACTAGATTTTTGTAATTCCCGCTTGACAGTGGTGTATGAATCATACTTTGAATACAAACGAACGATTTCTACTCTTTTTTACACTGAACATTTCAAAATAGCGCCAACAAAATATAAACAAAAATTTTGAATTAAAATAAAAACATTCTTTAATTTTAATAAATTTATTTATGGAAAAATAAATGCTTTTGTTGACATTGTTATTTTCTTACTATTTAGCCAAGTTATTATTTTCATCAACTCTTGATATAAAAAATTCGTATTCCTTTCATTATCTAGTTTTCATTTACAGCTTAAACCATACATTGAAACACTTTCTTCGAAAAATTAAACAGCTTTTACTTCTGAAATAGACATATTGGTTTTGATTTTGTTGCCATGCAAGTTTGATACAATATTTAATAAAACAAAAGCATAATCCAAGAAAAAATACAAACAATACTGACTATTTAACCATGCTGTTGCGCACCGCTGACAAAATGTCATGATTGAACTTCTTACTTGTGCTGCAGTTTTTGGTTTAAATTTAAAGACAATTAATATTTTTATTGCTCTATCAAAAAATTGCTCTATTAATAAAATTTCTTTCCTAACAGTGCAAAACAATACTCCAACGCAACCGAAATTTTTCCCAATCGCCAAAGGACTAAGCTATCAATTGTTGTTCATACCTTTCCATTAAACTAGTCATTTTTCTCAACTGCCGTTATTTAAATACCAACAAAGAATCTCTACAAATTCAATACATTTCATCGTATGGAAGTCGTTTTTTGAGCTACAGGCAATTTATATTTTTTCAGGACTAGTAATTTCATATTCAATCATCTATTCATTCGGTTATTAAAAGATATTATTCTACCAGAATAATGTAGATGTAGCCATCCTGATGGAAACACACAAATTGGGAGTCGTGACTGAGAATTATGAAAAGTGGACTCTTTACAACAGTTGACCACAAATGGGACCAATTAAGGAAGGAGGAGTTGGTATATTAAGCAGACTACCTAAAGGTGATTCGAGTTTGAGGCATTCTTGGATCGAATTTTCAGAGTGAAAATCATTTCCTTCAGAATAATTTTCGTAGGAGTGTACTCTGCTACTGACTGTGGATACAGTGACAGCGAGAAAACCACATTATATGACTTTCTAAATACCATGGTTAGAAAAGCAGAGGCAGAAGCTAACCAGTCCGGGTGCATGTTGGTGATGGGAGGAGACTTCAATTGCCGCATACACTTTTACGAAGAAAACAAAGTACCCAGCATCGGAAAGTAAAGCACACAGCGCACACATGTCGGATAATGGAGAAAGGTTAGTATTACTAGCTGAAGAGAAAGGTATGAAGGTAGTAAATTCATTTGTTTAGCCATAATGAATGGAAAAGCATCAAATAATTACATTCGATCTTTGGATTTTGTTCTTTGAAGTTGCGCATGAAATCGTCTGTACACAAAAAAAACGCCGTACAAGTGCTCGGACAGTGCCAAGATCGCCACCGAATCGTGTTCGCGCATCGCGCAGAAAACGCACTTGCAAATCAAATCGGAGTTGAGCATAAATATTAGAAATTGATTTTCATTTTCATCCTTGATCAGATTTTGAAAATCCATTAATTGTTTTTCCATATTTTTAAAAATAATTCGACCAATTCAATAAATATTCAAAATAATTCGATCAATTCAGCAAATATTCAAAATAATTCGATTAACTCAGCATATACAAAAACTCAAACAAATTTTGCTCCAAAAAATCATAAACTTTTTTCCAGAAACAACTTTTCAAATTTTAGATCGATTTAATTTGTCCAATAAAACAAAATTCAAGGTCGAAAGAAACTTTTACCTTTTTCAATTATTTTTTTACCATAAAAAAACATAAAACAAATTTTTTGCATCGATATAACCGTCATAATAAAATTTCAGTGAAAACGATTGTAAATTTGACTATGGAAAATTTTCGGGTTTCTTTTTTCAATAGTAATTTGATTGGATTATGATTCCAATCGATCGATTTCAGATATAGATTTAATAAGGAGTTTTTTAGTAATTGAAATTTTAGCAAAACCATTTTTTTCAATAGAAACATAATAACAAATTAGTCCGAGTTTCCTTTTGAAAAATAAATAAAATATTTTTTAGATACATATAACAATAAATTTTTTTAAAAAAATATATAATAATTTTAATATTTGAATCTCGAACAGTACCTGCACACGTACTGCTCTTGGTAAAACTAAACTTCACAGAATACGTAATACGGATATGTCAATTGTTTTGATCGCGGCGCATGTGGTACTGGTGAAACGGCGTATTGTATTCTTCGAGTACAATAGACGAAAAGGTGTACATGAGGTTAAAAGAGTATTAAACTTTGAAATGGCCTCAGGAAATAGAAAAGTCAGCGGCCGTAAAAAGCAGTTGATGGCCCGCGATATGCTCTGGTTACTTGGCGGCCACGCAGATCTGTTCGAATACCTGGAATGCTTAAATGAGGGAAGAATTCTCGATACTGACGAGAAAATCAAACTCCTACTCAAAGGAACTGTGTCTGAAAAACTGACAGAAGTGATTGAACAGGGAAAGGTGTACTGAAATGCTCCAATTGCGTATCAAAAGAGTGCAATGCACGTATCCTTCTTGTTTCAAAGCTTTTGCGGAACAGAAGGAACTAAGAATACACATAAAAAACGTGCAAATGGTCACGACGCCGCAGCGTCAGATTGGTGACAATCCTTTACAATGTCCCATGGCAAATTGTCACAAGACATATAAAACGGATGGATGGTTAAAGAGACATTTATTGATCGATCACCGAACCCAAGGCATTACCAGTGGTACCAGTACTTCACAAAATAACGTAGATGAAGGATTTACAAAATCTTCGAACCGATTGCGATGCATGATGTGTCAGTGCCCCTCGATGGTACCGCGGAGACGGACCCAGGAATGATTCTTTTTATTTATATTTATACCATAACTTCATAAGCAATTTCGAGTGATTCGGTCAATATGGTGAGACTCTCAACATATCATATAATCGGATTGTGTTTATTAAACGTGATTACCAATATTTAATTGATCAACTAAGGTGTGTCCATTAAAAAATTGCACAAGTTTTAAAACCATCATGACTTTTTAATTCAATATTATTTAATTTCGTAAATTTGGAATTTAAATATTTGTTTTAATAGGTTAGAAATAGTAAAGCAGGTATTTAAAATTTTTGGTTTAATATGTTTTATTTTAGTGACAATTATAATGATTTCAAAACGACATGAAGATATAATCAATTTTTTCAAAACGCACAGTAAAAGTGAGACTGAGACAAAGTTTACTGGCATTCATTTTTCCAAAAGATGTATATATACAATAATACAACGCTATGAGAAGACCGGCAGCATTGAAAGAAATGTAGGAAGTGGAAGGAAACCTGTTAAAATGACGTCAGACAAAAGGAAGAGACTTCTGCAGCGTGCAACTTTGACTGTTGGACAAAGTGTGAGAAAGTTAGGTAGAGAAATGAATGTTTCAAAGTCTTACGTGCATAAGATGCTCAAGACTAATAACATATTGTTTCGAAAGAGGAAAGAAGCCCCAAAGGTTACTCCGACACAGATTATTCGCCAGAAAGCCAGGTTGCAAAATCTCGCTAAGATTGTTGTGGAAAAGACCAAAACCGACTTTGTACTTGATGATGAGTCGTATTTTACACTCACCAGAGCAATGACATCGGGTTATTATGTGGACCAAAAGAAGTTCGGTGATGTACCTGATAATATTCGCCTTAAATTTCGAGAGAAATTCAAAGTAAAAGTTTTAGTTTGGGCAACTGTTTCCAGACGAGGCATTTCAAACCTGTACATCAGGAAATGGAAATCTGTAGCTAATTCAGATATTTATATCTCCGAGTGCTTAACGAAGCGTTTGCTTCCTTATCTGAATGAGAAATACCCAGCTGGTCACTTCATCTTCTGGCCAGATCTTGCTTCTTGTCTCTACGCCAAAGCAAGTCTGAAGTGCTTAGAGGACAACAAAATTCCATTTGTCAAAAAAGATTTGAATCCACCTTGTGCTCCACAAATACGCCCAATTGAAAAGTTTTGGGCTCATTTAAAGGAGAAGGTGTATGAAAAGGGTTGGACTGCCAATTCTGAAGACCAGTTGATTCGCAGAATCAAAACTAAAGCAAAGCAGTTTAACAATTTATATTTTAGGACATTATTTGTAAATTTTAGACAAAGAATAATGCTTGCTAACTCTTATGGCCTTAATAGTTTGATATAATAAAATAGTTATTGTGTTATTATGATCTAGTCTTTGTTCAGATTTCTGTCAATTTGAATGTCTAATTAAAAAGTTATGATGGTTTTAAAACTTGTGCACTTTTTTAGTGGACACACCTTATATATAACATAATTCACTATTCGAAAATGTGAAATTATCAATGATTTTAACAGACCACTGAATTTGATTCTCCGTTTTAATCAATTTATCTTGTATCAGATTGGCTCCATTTTGAAAATCCATTAGTTGTTATTTCATTTTTTTTATTTGAATTCGGTTGTTCTTTTCTCTGTTTTTCAAAAGTGCCTTTGTTTCCTCCAACTTTTCGAATATTTTGACATAATCTTTAATTGATCATTCTAATTCTTTCTTCAAATATCGATTTCTTTTTCTAAATTTTATTTTCTGATTTAATTTCCAGCCTTTTCTCTTCATTTTTGTCCATTTTTAAATTTAGCCTAATTATTTCTTTATCGTTCATTTCCGATTTGATCACGATTTTTCAATTTAGTTCTGTGACAGCTGAATGATAGTTTGTTTCTGAGTACTTGGATCATTATGGAACATAATCATATTGACTTTTCTTACATGAGTACAATGAGCATGTGATTGTCCATCATTTATTTTTACTCTCCACCAGTTCTTAAAGTTACTGTGTGGACTAATTGTGTGTATTAATTAGTTGAATAATTTTGATCAAAAGAAGTTATCATTAACTCAAAACTTTATTTCACTTAAATATTTTCATCAAAATTGAAATTAAATTTTTTACTTTATAAGAAATCTTTTAATAAACCTACCGTAAAATTTATTTCATTTCTTACATAAATTAATTTTTACATTAAATTTATGAAAATCTTATTTTAACATATTTATAACAATATTTTGCCGAATGTAATTGTTTAATTATTAATTTGGTAAGATTGTAAATACAAAAATTTTATGAACTCAACAACGCTACCAACATCAATAAATGTGAATTAATATAAATGTGCCTTAATATGCCAATCGTTTAAATATTCGTTAGTTTGAATAACTGAAATATAATTTAAATAAAATTGTTTTTCGACGCGTAATTTGCTATTTACAACAGTTAGATTTTTCAAGAGAAGTAGCACGTCACTCTTTCTTTTGGGTACCTCGCAACGATGTTTCTTCAGGAGATTGTTCAATTCGATCACCATCCTTTTTCAGTAATGAAAACTACTGATGAAAACCACTTGCATCTTGTAGGCATTTGTTTGATACTTCCGACTGTCAATGGTCGATTTATTCATTCCAATATTCATCATTGAAACAGTGCTAATAGATAACTAAATTATATTTTAAGTTTGGAAACTTTATTGTGATAGTCTGTCATAAGACAGATTTCTTGGTATGAATTTTAATAATTTAATGTTGTAAAAGAACACTAAAGAAATTACAATGAGAAAAAATCAGACACCAAGAAATAAGAACCGTCTCAGGAACTGACTTTAGTTGTTGATTATGAATCTAGAAGTTTAAATTTTTAATAATTACATAATAATTACAAATACTTTAAACAAAAAATTGAATATTAAAAAATAATTTATTTTCTAAAATTTCACAAATACTAAAAATAAATTATAAAATGTTTTTATAAAAAAATGCTAAATTAAAAAAAACAGCATTTAATATTTCATTTGAAAAACAAAATTTTAAAAAGATTATAAAAAGTTAAAATAAACAACAAATTTAAATATTAAATATTTCCATTAAAACTAATATACGTAAATTAATAATTTTCATTAATATGTTTAACAAATTTAAATTTAAAAACAATAAACCAAATTGAACTACAAGTTTTGAACTATGCTTTTGAATTTATAGACAGTCATCATTTATGAATAAGTTTTCTTCAGATAATATTTTGAAACATTATCTATCTAATAAAGAAATAAATGGAGATTGACACCAACAGAACAACATTCAAAAGGTATTTGAAAAATACAAGAGATATTAAAGAAAGAGAAAAACATGTATTAAAAGTTTTCCTTATTAACAGAGATGAAAACGTTATTTCCAAATTATCCAATTATTGTTTCATGATGAATGCGTGTAGATAATGATGCTGTAAAGTTTTAAAACAAGAATTAACGTAAATTTATTGTGTCTGTTGGCATTCTTTTATTTTGTTTTGTTACCGACGCGACGAATTCGTTAAAATTGTTATCAATTTTTTTACACAACATACTTTCCACAAAAAGGTGCGGCATAAAAATTTCGATGTCATTTATATCGAACAATCATACTATCGATTAGATAAAAATTCATGAATATGTGATTCGAATTGTTCTCCCTTGTCTTTCGAAATATGAGGAACCGTTTATCTATTTTCGTGATGTCTTATCTGATGAAAATGATTAAAGAAAGATATAACATAACTTGATAACATTACTTTTTTATCCAAATTCTCCTTGTGATTCACATTATAACCAGAAGTAAACACTTCGATCACTTATTCTTCCTTTTTACTTACTAGTTTTTTATGGATCAAATATTCCATTTAACTTTATTTGTAAACGATATCGGAATTGCGTGAAGAATTTGATGATTTTTGATTATTTTTTATTTCATGTGATCTGTATATTGATTTGAACATAACAAAATCTATACTCAATATTTTCTTTGAAATAAAAGATTTCGAGCATAGGATGAAAAGATTTTGCAAAAGCCTTTCGCATTTTTTTCAATATATAAGTGCTGCTTATCTGTAGAATTTTACAGTACTTGTTCCGATTATTATTTGTTATTGTTGTATAAACATATATGTATGCATAATTAACGCCTACTTATTTAAATTAAATATATTAATTAAAATAAAAGATTAAAAATTATGTTGTTTAAATGGACTGTTTTAAAAAAAATACACATTTTAAAAGTGTCTTTGCCTTCAATTTATTCAATCAATTATTTTACTCAATCCAATTGAAGATGGAATCTTCCCACAATATAAATGGAAATATAAAAATTTTCGCTCAAAATAGTTATGTTATTTTGCATATTTTTCTGAAAATAATTAAATCGTTTCTTATATCATTCCATGCTTTCTATATAAACACTATCCATGGAATTTAGAATCCTATTTTTGAAGGCTCTTTACACAATCAATTTTCTCCCATCTTTGCACATTTACTCGTTCTCGATGACAATAAATGATCATGTAAAAATTTGATCAAACTAGTAAATCAAAAAAAACGTTTTACGATTATCCACAAATGTTTAAATTGTATTAAATAGAAATATTTTGGATTTTTCCTTCCATGCTTTATAATAAATTTATTATGTTATTAGCAACTATTTAATTGCAAAATGGAGTTGTAAATGTTTTTGTATGAAATTTTCCCTTCTACAAAAGAATTCTGTTGGCCAAGTAGAGTTCTGCCCGCATAAAGAATTGATTAAAATAATTTATTTTTTAATTAACTAGTTTTCAATATCAATTTCTGTATATCGAAACCTTTAATATAAAATTGAGTTACCACATAGCATGCCGGTGAAAACACTAGAAAATCCGCATTAAACCGAGTCCAATTGCAATTTGTTATTATTGATACGTTTGTTATTGGAGTTTGCTTCGTGAGTATTTTTTACCTGTATCAATTTGAAAAGTACAACTATTTTTAACAATTAATATGATATAATTGTAGTGTTCACTAAATCGTATCAGCAGCAGCAACCAATTAAGAGTTTTTTTCCAAATGATATTTAATTTAATTTTTTGATTTTTAATTATTAAAAAAATACCTTAATTGGATTTGCGACACCTGAAATTTTTAAGCTGAGAAAAATACAGACATACAATGGAAAATTTTTAATGTAATTAAAAATTAAATTTTGATTTAAAAAAATTATTATCGAAAAACTTTGAATGAATTAATTTTTGTATTGTTTAAATATATTCTAATGATTATCGCATTCTTTAAATTTGTTTTCTTCGTTATTAAATATTTGAAACCATTCTTCTAACAGGAAGGCTACTGTTTTAGAAAGCGCTATTTTAAAACAAGTCGAGATGGACAACTCTCAGTTCTCGGAAATGCGTGAAGCGGTTGAAAAATTGTTTTCTTACCGAGAAATCACCGAAAACTACACCAAGTCGCTTCAGGAAAGTATTTTCACGAATATCATTCCGCAATTTTGACCGATCTTCTCGGAGTTCCAAGAAATAATTTATTTAATTCGATTAATAACGCTTTTATCGATAAAATCAAATTGAAATTATCGAACAGTCGGAGCCTGCGGGCGACACATTTGAGCGGGGCGGGCGCGATGATTTACGTGACCGATATTGGTGACACTGGTCACTTCAATGATCAAAATTGTTTTTGAATTGTTATCAATTAATATCGAAATTCTTATTATTATTTAGATTAAATTACATAGATTTAAATTAGATTTATTTAAAGTAAAATTGAAAATTAATTAAATTTCTAAAGTTTAAAAGTTTTAACTGTTATTCAAAACAGATTAAAATTAATTAAAAATGTTAAAATCAATTTAAATAACTTCAAAATTTTTAAGTAAAGGTACACAAAGTAACATGAAAAATAACCCAGAATCGTAATCACTTGGCAGACTGCGGTATCAAGGAAGTCGCTGTTGATGGAAAACGGGCACCCAGTTTGATAAAAATAACTTCACCAGACCATTATTATTGATATATAAACATATAAAATAATTCACACCGCTCATCACAAGAAAGACAAATATTGAAAGAATTCAATGAAAGAAATAACGTCGTAAATTTAAAATAATCGGCAGCTATAGGTAGAAATGACCGAATAACTCTTCCATAAAATATAAATACGAGATACTATAACGGATTTCCGACTTTTCCAAGATGTCCGAATATCTGAGTCAACACAAACATGGATAACTCTGGGCTGTTCCAGTAACTCGTGTGAGAGGTCAGTACTGACCAATATGAGTTTTCATACCGACTTTCTGGCAATTTATAATCGATTCTGACCTTAAGTGGAGTATCTACGACATCCGTAGAACAGGCCGGAATTACGGTGGAATTATTTTCCAAATCATTTTTCATCGAATAAATTGATGCGGATCTTTCACTCTTTAATGTTTCTTCATCACTTGATTCTTCCAAAAGAGAATTTCTTTTCAAATTTTCATCAAAAGCAGAATAGTTACTGTCTACAAAATGCTGAAAAAAGTTTAAAGTTTTCGCATCAAAACTTGAAGAATTAAAAAGCGATTTTAATACAATTTTGAAAACAATATTATTAAGAACGTATTTTTTTAATTTTACTTATATCTATTAAAATGCTTTTCTTTTCTTAAAAAATATTAAACTTATCAAATTGTTGGGGTATTGGGTAGATATTGCAATTTATATATATATATATATATATAT